>BQKN01045666.1:5827-27190 GCA_022839385.1 Asparagus kiusianus
AACATGAAAACAAACATGTTAGAAAAAGAATTTCTCAAATTGAATTTCTATTTGTAAAAACTCATGTATTTTGCAAGTATGTCCAAAACATGAAAACCCAAAACCATGCATGTATATATATAACTATATATATACATAGAAACCAAATACGTATGTGTATATGATATTGAGCTTAAGGTACTTAACACACATAATATAAAACCTAAACTAGATTACCCAAGCCGATCTTGATCTTCAATGAGCTTGACTTGGTACACTTTGCGGATGAAGCTTGAACTTGATCTTTAACTTGAATTGTATGTTGCTTCACTCCACAATTTTGCCAACCTCCATTTGATATCGTCGTTATGACGCAATCCATCCATCCTCCAACAACGTTGTTTGTCTATACTTGCTAAGAAAACACAAATACTAGACAAACAACATTAGAAGTAAATTGTTTGTTAAACATCATCAAAACAAGAAGGCCAACAGATAGGGTTAGAGATCTATCATGATTAGGAGTTTGAGTTCGCTTATGATTAGGAGTTTGAATTCTATTCTAATTAGGAAGTTAGGCTAGAGATAGGGTTTTGGTTTTCTTATATATATATTATTCCATTGTTGGAGGAAAAACTAAGAAGAAGAGAGTAGAGAGAAGATGTAGTAGAGAGAGAGAGAGAGACACACACACATAGAGACAGAGAGAGAGAGAGAGCCAATATTCTTGTAATGTAGGGTTAGCAGAGGATGTAGCCTGATTCAAGAATATTGTGCGAGAGGCGAGGGTTTTGTGATCTTTATCCGTGTAAAAGATTACAAGGAGTGGGCTTTGAAGAGAATATGAGAGTTGATTATGTATGTGAGGTTGAGAGATTGAGAGACGAGAGTTGAGTGGTTCCTCTTGTAGTTCTCCCTGATACATAGTGAATTTCTCGTATTGTTGCCCCGTGGATATAGGTCGAAGTTGGTCGACCGAACCACGTAAATCTCGGTGTTCTTTTTTCTTGATTGTGGTCGTTTTATATCTTGCTGATCGTGGGTTGGCTTCGGAGTTGCGCATATTGTAGTAGGCGGGGAGAGTGAAATTTTCCAACAAGTGGTATCAGAGCGATGGTGATGGATCCGAGAGTGAATTCGTAAGATAGAAAACGACGTCGGTCCAAGATTGAAGATCGGTGTTACAAGAATTAAGATAAAAAGAAAAAATTACTATAGCAGCGACATACTGTAAGTGTCGTAGGATACTGTAGCAGAGACACTGTAGCGGCACGGGAGACTGTTCGTATAGATCCGACGGTTGAGATTGATTTTTCTTTTGATCGAGGATTTAGAGGCGGATTTTGGTGATCCAGGAATCGTTCCTAGAGGATGATGACTTCTTCGGGTCCGAAGTTTAATATTCTGCTATTTAACGGCAAGACAAATTTGATGGTAGATAAGGAGCAGGAGTTGATTGGTGTGCAGACTCGAGGAGGACAGTGTCATATTAGGTGGAGCTTGCAAGCGGGCACAACCGAGTGATGCATAGGGAGATGGAGATTGTGACATTGGACTTGAAGACGATGAGCGCTTATATTCAGTCCAAGGTAAGTGATGGAGGAGATAGAGACATCCGGCTCGTAGTGTGGAGTAGAAGAGGTGCACCGATATGATTCGAGATGAGTGATGCAGGTGGAACACAAGGACAACAAGTAGGGATGGCTATTGTCACGCTCAAGTTGGGAGGATAAGCATGATTGTTTTGCTTTTATTGTTAGAGGTGACGAAGATCTCTTAGTGCACACAAGAGAGGTGGAGGCGCCACAGTGAAGCAGATGATAGTGAGGGTCACGAGACAACTAGTTGGAGTGCATGTGTTCTGATTAGGAGTGTGGTTGCTTTGATTTGAAGTGCGAAAGAAATAGAAGACTTTAGCGGGAGAGACAAAGTTTCAAGACAACGATGATATATCTTCAATAGAGCTTGGGAATCAAATCCAAGGAAGAAATTGTTGGGATTGTGTCTTTGATTCTTTGTAGAACTTCATGAGAATTAGATAGGGATAGAGATCTATCATGATTAGGAGTTTGGGTTCGATCATGATTAGGAGTTTGAATTCTATTCTAATTAGGAAGTTAGGCTAGAGATATGATTTTTGTTTCCCTATATATATATTCTTCTATTGTTGGAGAAAAAACTAAGAAGAAGAGAGTAGAGAGAAGATGTAGCAGAGAGAGAGAGAGAGAGAGAGGAGAGGGAGAGAGAGAGAGAGAGAGAGAGAGAGAGAGAGAGAGAGAGAGAGCCAATATTCTTGTAATTTGGGGTTAGCAAAAGACATAGTCTGATTCAAGAATATTGTACGAGATGCGAGGGTTTCGTGATCTTTATCCGTGCAAAAGATTACAAGGAGTGAGCTTTGGAGAGAATATGAGAGTTGATTATGTATGTGAGGTTGAGAGATTGAGAGATGAGAGTTGAGTGGTTCCTCTTGTAGTTCTCCCTGATACATAGTGAATTTCTCGTATTGTTGTCCCGTGGATGTAGGTCGGCCGCATGTAAATCTCGGTGTTCTTTTTTCTTGATTGTGGTCATTTTATATCTTGTTGATTGTGGGCTGGCTTCGGAGTTGCGCATATTGTAGTAGGCGGGGAGAGTGAAATTACCCAACAATTCAAATGATCGATTACATCATATATATGCTCTAAAAGCCAAAAAAAATAAACAATAGGATATACAAAATACGTGTTGAATAACAGTCTTACGTAACTCATTTGACAGCTCTGATCAAAATATTTTAATGTATGATAAATATTGGTTGGATGATGAGATCTAGAACTGAAGTTAATGGGCAATTAATTTTTTTTGTGGAGGAGACCGTTCATAAGTTGACCTGTTTTTTTCATTCGATACAAATATAAGCGGGTGTGACTCGATCATTTCTTGGCATCCAACCAACTGTGTGCATCAAATATTATAGTTTGTCGTTTAATGCATGAAGTGTGCATCAAATATTACAGTTTGTCTTTTAATGCTTGAAGTCAACTAGTTTTTCATTTACATTTTATCCCTGACTTTAATTGCCGAAATTAGAGCATAACTTACAGATTATACATAGACTCGACAAAAAGAGAGTATCCGATATAAAATCTTTGCATAATGTATGAAAGTCTACCACACACTTTGCACTCAAAAGCTTTCTCATATTCTTTGCAAATAAACATCACGATTTGTTTTTGGAAGGAAAAAATAATGCTCTACACCCACATTTCCATTGATTTCTAGTTGAATCTATGAAAACAAATAATCCCTTAACCCTAGGGCCCCTCCTTCCTAAAAAAACAAAAAACAAAAACAAAAACAAAAACAGAGAAAGTATGACTAAAAGGTTATTATTAATCAAAGTAGATTTTTGGACGGATAATGTCATGTCACAATGTAATGTATGCTATATTGGTTGATGATCCACTTGTTGTGCGCCGCGGAAGCTCTAAATTGACCGAATCGAAGGCACACACAAGACCAATAGTAGATCACAAAGAACACAAGCCAACAAACACAGCAAGAACACAAGATATACGTGGTTCGGCAATATGCCTACGTCCACGGGGCAAGGAAGGGGAAGCTTTACTATTCAAATCAAAGGGGAATACAAGTTAGGGTTACAAATCTTACCCAAAACCCTAGAATAAGACCAAAAGATCTCTCCAATAGACTTCAACAAGAGAAGCCCTCAAAACCCCTTTGCTTCAGCTCAAAATCGCCTAACAACTAACCCTAGAAACGAGTTTAGGGTATAAATACACTTACAAACGAAACGGGTCTGGAAACCTGGAAAAACTGAAACCCGCTTCGTTGGTCGACCGACACGGTCGACCGCGATCAATTCCGGTCGACCGACCACCTTCCAGCAGAGACCCAAAAAGTCCAGAGAGTTTGTCGGTCGACCGCACCGGTCGACGGAAACATCTGCGGTCGACTGGCCCGGTCGACCGACCTCCTTCCTGACGCACAGTAAGCTTTGTGCACGAATGCGGTCGACCGGACCGGTCGACCGCCGCCTGGTTTGCCTGATTCTGAACTTGTTCTGCTGTTGATGCTGATTCTACAAATCTCCACCTCGGCGAGCGTTTGCCAAAACTGAGCCGACACCAAAAAACACCCCCAATCAATCTCAAACCGGCTGCATCTGCAAGACTGCCTACGTATCCTCTTGCCCAAGGAATCAAGCCGAACGTAGTTCATCCAAATGGCCGTCAACGGCCTCAACAACGAAGAATATTCAATAAGTTCAAGCAATGACCAAACTTCACACCTGGTACAACTTTGGTCAACATATCAGCAGGATTGTCCTTAGTGTGGACCTTCTCCAACGTGACATCACCATCATCCAATACGTCACGAACAAAATGAAATCTGACATCAATGTGCTTCGTGCGAGCATGGTTGTTTGTTGGAAATTTGTAGTAAAAAGACAATGAAAGAAAATTTGACTTGTATTCTCTCAAAATCAATTACAATTTGGATTCCGATTACAAAAGAGAGGAGAATGAATTTGACTCTCCCCTTTGTTTAATTCTGGGTTCTTCACGGCGGCGATGGAGCGCCTCCCTCGAATGCTCGCGTCGAGTTTGCTCTCCGTTGACGATCCGAACGTCTTGATTCACTGGAACGTGGTCTTCTCCTCACGATTTGACGCTGTGGAGAACTTACGTGGCAAGTCTTAAAACTCTGATCGAGTTTAGAAGAACTTGCAGGGCAAGTTTGAAACTCTGACCGAGTTTAGAAGAACTTGTAAAGCAAGTTTTAAAACTCTGGACGAGTTGATAACTCAGATCGAGTTTGAAACTCTATGAAAGAGTTGATTTAAACCGAAAGTTCGGTTAATAAGCCAAGGCCGAATAGGCTCCTGTTGCCGATCTCCAAAATCCTAGCCGAAGGATGAAGGCTCTTCTTTGCTGCCAAGCTTCAGATCCCAAAAGCCAATCTCTTGACCGAATCTCCCTTGTTGACGAGAAAAATCCGATCCCCAACTCTGAATGAGTTTCTGATATTTATAGGGGGTTACGGGTGGTAACTGCCCCCCCTTAATCCGCTCCTGAGTGGGGCAGAAATCCCTCAAATCGTGGGGGAAAACAGTTCCTAGAACTGTTCAGTTCGTGCTTTGAACGAGTCAAACATTGAGAAATAGCGTTCAGGGTCCGAACTCTGCGTTTTAGGCTGAAAACGCAGAGTTAAGCCTATTCTGGTGGTCGAACGCACAGGCCGCGCAGCGTGATGAACTCTGAGACGCAGAGTTGGTGGCTGAACGCACAGATGAACTCTGAGACGCAGAGTTGGTGGCTGAACGCACAGATGAACTCTGAGACGCAGAGTTATTGGCTGAACGCACAGATGAACTCTGAGACGTAGAGTTATTGGCTGAACGCACAGATGAACCTGTAAACGCATAGTTGGCCGTTTTAAAGATTAACTCTGCGTTTTGATGTTGAAAACGCAGAGTTAGGCCGTAGCTCTGTGCGTTTTGATTCTGTAATGCAGAGGCGAACCTTAGGTGGGCTTGGCGAGCTTCAGGCTAAGTCCAATGTTCTGACGAAGTCCGATCTTGTAGACGGACTTCAGAACATGACTTGCTACGAAGAACAGGTCATAACTTTCAAACCGTAAGTCGGAATTGGACGAATTATATATGAAAATCGGCTATCTCGACAAGACGGAGCCGACCAAACCTACCCCATAGGGTTCGGTTTGCGTTCTCAGTTTCGCCAAATTCCTTACGGTTTGAGAGATATCTGCATTTTAGTTTGAAGAGACCGTCAATTTATAGTCTCTTTTGTTTGAGCGTTGCAAAGATCGTCACCTTGTAATCTTCGTCTTGGTACCTTGATAATATGAGAGTCATCATATTATAACTCCCGATGTTGATTGTGAAGGCTGTTGAATTGGGGCTTTCATTAGTTGTTGTGAAGGTCGTCAGATTGTAACCTTCTACGCGAAAGTCCTCAAATTGTAGTCTTCTGGAAGTCGTCAGATTGTAACTTCCATCATCGGTGTTTGATGGGGGATAAGCTATCTATTGTGATTTTTAGACAGCCTACAATGGTAGACATGGTTCTTCGCCAAATAGATAGCTGACATACTATCACAATGTACCTGAATGGTCTCCTGTGCAATCCCCAAATCATCCAACAAGCCATGTAGCCACAAAGCCTCCTTCACTGCTTCAGTCACCGTCATATATTCCGCCTCCGTAGTAGAAAGCGCCACTGTAGACTAAAGAGTGCACCGCCAACACACCAGTGCACTAGCCAATGTAAAAACATAACCTGTAGTGGACCGACGCTTGTCAAGATCTCCAGCATAGTCAGAATCCACGTAGCCAACACAATCCTGCCCTGTCTCATCATTCTTCGTAAATATCAACCCAACATCCACGGTACCCTTAATATACCGTAGAATCCACTTCACGGCCTCCTAATGCCCCTTCCCGGGGTTATGCATGTACCTAGATACCATGCTCACGGCATGTGACAAATCTGGCCTAGTACACACCATGGCATACATCAAGCTACCCACTGCACTGGCATATGGAACTTTGGACATGTAGTCCCGATCCTCCACCGAAACTGGTGACATCAAAGCTGAAAGCTTAAAGTGGGGAGCTAATGGAGTACTCACCACCTTGGTATTGCCCTCAAAACTGAATTTCTTCAGCATCTTCTGCAAGTAACTCCTCTGTGTAAGCTTCAATCTCCCCTTCACCCTGTCTCGCTCAATCTCCATACCTAGTATCTTCTTAGCCTCTCCCAGGTCCTTCATCTCAAATTCAGATGACAGCTCCTTTTTCAATTTCCCAATAGCTGAAGTGTTCCTGGAAGCTATGAGCATATCATCAACATACAATAACAAATAAATATGCTCACCATCCTGTAGCTTGTGCATATAAACACACGGGTCATAAGGGCTCCTCGTGTACCCTCGGCCAATCATAAAGCTATCAAATCTCTTGTACCACTGTCGCGGTGATTGCTTCAGTCCATAAAGAGATTTCATCAACTTGCACACCAAATCTTCTTTTCCTGCAGCTTTAAACCCCATTGGTTGTGTCATGTAGATCTCCTCATCTAAGTCTCCATGTAGAAAGGCCGTCTTCATGTCCATTTGGACCAAATCCAAGTCCAGCTGTGCCACCAATGCCAATAGTATCCGAATAGATGAATGCTTCACAACGGGTGAGAATACCTCGTTGTAATCAACTCCCTCAAGCTGTGCATATCCCTTGGCAACCAATCTGGCCTTGAACCGAATGTCCCCAATAGAAGATCCCTCTTTCTTAGCATACACCCACTTGCAACCAATAGCTTTCTTACCCTTCGGTAGCTTTGCAAGTTCCCAAGTGTCGTTCTTCCGAAGAGATTGCATCTCCTCCTCCATAGCATTCCTCCACCTAATGGAATCAGGGCTGGACTCTGCCTCCCTGAATGTGGCAGGAATAAGATCATCAACGACCTCCACCGATAAAGCATATGCCACCATGACATCATCATATCTAGCTGGCCGGCGAATCTCTCTCCTCGGTCTGTCTGCTGCAATAGACCCCTGAGCATGACCCTGCTCCTGAGCCTCACCATCCACTGTATCCTCCTCATGCCCGACTGTCATCTCCTCTCCTTCCTGTGTCACCTCTGTAGGAGTCTCAATAGGAACAGTGCCAACTGGAGTGAGTGGAGTCACATCATCCTCCACCTGCTGCGATATCTCTTCTGTCTGATCTTCCTCCACCTGCTGAGGAACTCGAGGCTTCATCATGTACGCCTCATCGAATGTGACATCTCTGCTAATGATCATCTTCTTATCTTGTGGATCCCATAATTTGAAGCCTTTTACACCTTCTCTAAATCCCACAAAGATAGCCTTCCTCGCTCTCGGATTCAACTTCCCATCACTAACATGGAAATAAGCTGGACACCCAAATATCCGTAGAGTCTCATAATCACTAGCCACAGAACCAGACCAATACTCCAAAGGAGTCTTCCCCTCTATCGCAGTGCACGGCAACCTGTTAACGAGATGGCTCGCATAAACCAACGCCTCGGCCCAAAAGGATCTAGATAATCCACTCTGCGTCATCATATATCGCACCTTCTCCAGCAAGGTACGGTTCAGCCTCTCTGCCACCCTATTCTGTTGTGGTGTCTCTCTAACTGTGAAGTGTCTTCTAATGCCGTGATCCCGGTAAAACTACAGAAATGGATCACTCTTGTACTCTCCACCATTGTCTGAACGAAGAGTCTTCACCTTTCTACCTGTCTGCAGCTCCACTTTCTTCTTCCACTCCACAAATATATACAGGACCTCATGTTTATGCTTCATGGTCTATACCCAATTCCTCCTGGAATAGTCATCAATGAAAGTGACGAAATAATTTGCCCCACCAAGCGATGTGTGCTTAGAAGGGCCCCAAACATCTGTGTGAATGTAGTCTAATATATCTTGGGTGTTGTGAATTGCGGTGCCAAACTTCACTTTAATCTTCTTCCTAAGTATGCAATGCTCACACAGCTCCATCTTGCAGGTCTTTGCACCTTTCAATAGCCCCTGTTTTGCCAAAGACTGTAGGAACTTATCACCTGTGTGTCCAAGCCTCATGTGCCATAGTGTGGTAGTATCCTCCTCCGTGGTGATAGAAGCAGCCAGACCCCCTGTCACTGTCTTGCCCTTCAAGTAGTATAGGTTGTTTTCCCTGACCCCTCGCATCACCGCCATGGATTCCTTCATAACCTTCAAACTAGTATCCTCTAATATCACTCTATAGCCGGATGCCTCCAAAGTCCCAAGAGAAATGAGATTCTTCGTTAACTGCGGCACGAACCTCACTTCTTTCAATTCCCTAATCACCCCGTCATGCATTCTGATTCTGACTGAGCCAATCCCACTAATAAGACAAACGTGATCGTTCCCCATGAGCACCACGTCTCCTCTCTTCAACTCCTCAAAGTTGGTAAACCAATCCCTCTTAGGGCAAATGTGAAATGTAGCTCCCGAATCAAGCATCCACTCCGAAGAGTCAGCAAAACAAACTGACGGCAGTGCGGGATAAGAGTAACCGGAAGAATCTGAATCTGAATTGTCGCCAACAACCTTAGCAACATTCACCTCTGAAGTTTGTGCAGCTTTCCTTCTTTGCTTTCCTGCTCTATCCTTCAACTTTGGGCACTCATTCTTCCAATGTTCTTCTTCTTTGCAAAAAGCACATTGATTTCTACCAACACTTTTATGGCCACCCCTATTCTTTGATTTTGAGCGGTTGAACTTCTGACGATTTGGACTACGGCCACGAACTGCTAATGCATCACCCGATGCCTTCTCGGAGGGCTCACCATCATTCTTCCTCAGCTCATAATTCACCAATGCCGAGGTCACCTCCTTGTAGCTAACTGTAGTTCGCCCATTAATCATAGTGAGAACAAAAGTACTAAACTCATCATCCGGCAACGAACACAATAGTAACATCGCCTTGTCTTCATCCTCCAACATGATATCAACATTGGCCATATCCGAAATAAGCTTTGTAAAGTTATTAACATGCTCCCGAATGGAAACTCCTCTCTTCATCTTGAATTGGTAGAACCTCTTCTTCAAATGAAGCCTATTCTCAATGCTCTTTGTCAAATATTTTTCATTGAGCGTTTCCCACAATCTCTTTGCCGACGTCTCGTTCATCACATCATAAATGAGATCCGGTGTTAGGCATGACCGAATAACTCCACAAGCCCTACTGTTCATTTTCTTCCAAACCCTATCATCAATCTCCTCGGGTTTCTCTTGAAACTCAAGAGTCTCCTCCAAATTTTGTGCATCTAAGGCGTCCATTACTTGACACCTCCATAAACCGAAGTTGATCTTGTCGTCGAACTTTGGAACATCAATTTTGGTGTTATTGATGCTCAAATTTTGGATCGCCTTTGTCAAAGCCGACCCCGATGTACTAGTAGCACTTGAACTAGCATTGCTTGTTTCAACCATATTGTAGATCTACTCTCCCAACAAGAACCCAACAATGAATCCTTCGAACAAAACTCCTAAATCCAACCCGGAGCTCTGATACCACTTGTTGTGCGCCGCGGAAGCCCTAAATTGACCGAATCGAAGGCACACACAAGACCAATAGTAGATCACAAAGAACACAAGCCAACAAACACAGCAAGAACACAAGATATACATGGTTCGGCAATATGCCTACGTCCACGGGGCAAGGAGGGGGAAACTTTACTATTCAAATCAAAGGGGAATACAAGTTAGGGTTACAAATCTTACCCAAAACCCTAGAATAAGACCACAAGATCTCTCCAATAGACTTCAACAAGAGAAGCCCTCAAAACCCCTTTGCTTCAGCTCAAAATCGCCCAACAACTAACCCTAGAAACGAGTTTAGGGTATAAATACACTTACAAACGAAACGGGTCTGGAAACCTGGAAAAACTGAAACCCGCTTCGTCGGTCGACCGACACGGTCGACCGCGATCAATTCCGGTCGACCGACCACCTTCCAGCAGAGACCTAAAAAGTCCAGAGAGTTTGTCGGTCGACCGCACCGGTCGACCGAAACATCTGCGGTCGACTGGTCCGGTCGACCGACCTCCTTCCTGACGCACAGTAAGCTTTGTGCACGAATGCGGTCGACCGGACTGGTCGACTGCCACCTGGTTTGCCTGATTCTGAACTTGTTCTGCTGCTGATGCTGATTCTACACCACTTAGAGCATTGTGCAAGAAATCAGATAGGTCTTCAGACTATAATTGATACTTTTCGAAATTAACAACGTTTCTAGCAAGAACGTAAGGTGCTTTATTCACACTACCGATCGTATCAAAACCGGTCATATGTGACAACTGTTTTAAGCCCTCAAAATGATTTAGGCCATGTTTGTTTTTTAATTAATCCATACTACTTATAAAAGAGAATATGACAATCAAAACTTTTGAATACCTATATTATCCCTTTTAAGTTTCATATAATTCCCATTTTATTTTTTTATTAATTATTAATTATTAATTAAACATCCTTAAGATTCCATAACTCGTGTAATTTAATGCCTACGTTATGAATGATCCTTTTTCGTTATATTTAAAGAATATAGAAGAGTTGGCATGGATGAAGGTAATGATTTGGACCCGTTAGGTAATTAAAAATCCTTAAGTTTCATAATTTCTTAATGCAAGTATTGCACTCGGACAACGGAGAGTGATGAACTCAAATTCAATTCAATTAAGAAAGGGCAAAAAACTCCGTGAAAGTTATTACAAGTTTTATTCCCCTCCTTTAGTCTCCGTATTGTTACAATCACAAGTTTTACATGTAATTTTCTATTAATGGTAACTTTTTTTCCTTTTTGAAAGAAACCTAAATATGGTTGAGTTTTGGGGATATTTTTAGGGAAATGTTATTTCAGAGGATGGTTTTCTTCCGGCAAGATACATAAGAATGAGGGGAAGATAATAGTCAATTACACCTGCAAATTATACTAGAAATAAAAAATGAATAAATAAATAAAAATAAGTATATTATAACCAGGTCATGCTTGTAGTATATAATATAACTATAATAAAAAATGAATAAATAAACAATAAGAATGAGCAACTTCTCACATTCATAACCGTGTTTCATTTCTCATTTCCTATTAACCAACTTTAATTAGTTGCATCATTGTACTCAATGCCCATTAATCCTCTAGTGATTATCATAACGTCTCTGCTATGCACTTTTTCTCACCTCCTCATGACTCATCTCTTTTTATTCTCTATAAGAGAGCAGCAAAAGCGCCCTCTCAAGAAGATGAAGATGTGGGATTGTATCATGATAAACGTTGATACTTATAAGAAGGATGTGAAGCAAAAAGCTTCCCATAATGAAGCAATGCACTAAGATGCCAATGCTCCAATGCCATTCTGCTTCAGTTGAATGGTAGATATTTTAAGATAATTCTATCAATTAGCTTTCTCTTTATTCTAAATCATATCATATTTTTAATTTTACGGAATAATTCTTCAGGATTCGTTCTAACCTATTTGTGTTCGTCTAGCATAATCAAAACATAGATGGGGGATATCCGATAAGTGCTAAATATCCCCTAATGTGAATGTTTATGGTGCTCTCAACATGTAGGATGTTACCCATATATTGGTAGTGGGACTATATCGGATTAGTTGGGAACAGTCAAGAAGAGTCCCAAGATTACACTTTGCGTCCATTTTTGGTCTAATCTTTGCTGCAGAATGAGGTCATGATGAGTTAGAGAGGATCAATGCTACTGGCCAATTCAAGTTGAAGTGTTACATGTCCTACTTCTGAGATCAAACAATGTGTGTCGTCAGAAATAAGAATGTCAACTATGTTATCGACAGTGATTTTTTAATAAAGCTTAATTATGAATCTTTTTTTCATAGGTAGCGTCATAATTATAATTTTTATGTGAGTTTCGTCAGTAGCTTTTTATTCATAAAATGCCAAAATGCCATGTGAGCGTATATGGTTGTGTATCATGCAAGTCTAAATATACAACTTCAATTCAACCTTTAAAACAAAGGGATGTTTAGTTACATCGTGATTTTAATTAATGTAGTATGTTTTGTTCCTTTGTGCTAACTTTAAAGATTATATGCATGTGTCCCTTGAGTATTTGAAAAAGCGAGAAAGTTTAACAGTTGGGTTGGTTTATATATATCGGTGCACTTAGTTTCATTTATATTTTTATTAGTTTCATTTATATTTTTATTAATAAGAGAATGAACCCATCAATCTTTACCTTTTGTTTTATTATATACAAGTGATGCCTGTGTCTGCACGGGTGTACCTACTTTTATTTATTTCTTTGTTTATTTATTTATTTAATCCATTTGGTTTCTACGAATGTCATTATTAGTTATTCCGGTGCTTCTAATTCCTAAAAAAAATAAGACAAAGTTAGCTCATCGTGTAGATTTTTTTATTTTAATTTTTGAAATACAATATTAGGAGGAGCACGTGCTAGATCATGAGATGTAGGACCGATAGTAAAACGTAAATATTTTTTATATATCAAAGAGGTGTTTAAACCATTTTTTTATCTCTTCCCTTTCATGTAGTTCAATTTGTCATTGATAGTTTATTTTGCTCTCAGAAAAGCACATCATGATTTTTTATTTATAATATTTTTCACTTAATTCTCATATCTCTTTATGATTTTTTAGTCTCATCTTAACTTGATAGCTAGATTGCATCCTACTTTATATATTTTCCGGTGTTTATTTGAATTTTTTAGGGGGGTATTTATAATTTATAGATTTTAAAAGGGGTTGTTTGTAGTTTTCAAAATTTTTAAGAGTTTATTTGTAATTTTATAATTTTTAGGAGCTCATTTATAATTTTATAATATTCAAGGTCTTTTACAATTTTTTGGATTTTATGAATTTTTTGTAATTATAGCTTCTTAGAGGATATATGTAATTTTTTATTTTGTTAAGGATTTATTTGTAATATCTTGATTTTTAGGGAATTATATGTATTTTTAGAAATCTAAAGAAGATTGTTTGTAATATTAAAATTTTTTATGCGAGTTGTTTGCAATTTTAAATTTTTGAGGCAGCTATGTATAATTTTCATATTCTTCAAAATTGTTTATAATTTTTTATAACAAAAATTGTTTGTAATCTTATGGACTAACCTGAAGATATGAATGATCTTAGTGGAATATATTGGCCTGAAAGGTTAATATTCATCTATATAAAATTATGGAGCAACTCCATTATGAAAACTAAGTGCAAAAATTCAAAGTGTTTTTGGAAGGTTTTCTTAAATATTAAACCTTAATGAGCTAATCAAAATGGCCATTTTCTGGCTATATTTTTTTCGTTGAGATTTTTGAGCTCCTGCTTATTTCTCCCCTCACCTCCCAATTGGTAGTGTTCCATTTCTCCAAAATCAATTTGTGGAAAAAATATAGTTTTATGATATAAATTAATTATTGATATTTTTAATGTCTTGGTTGAATTTCATTTCTGGCCACAAGATGGACAACATATGGTTGTGCTAGCTGAGGATGCTCTAAAACATAAATACAAAGATGAAAGAAAAGTTGACGTGATGCTTTTACTTGCACTGCAATATCACCTACAATAATAGACACTCTTATTTGCTCAACTCTACATTTGGTTTTATAAATATTAATCTTAGTTTGTCTTATTCGTCTTATTCATACCACTTTTTGTTGGGAATATTAGCTGTTTAGATAATAATTAACACGAAATTATGTTTCGAACAGACGATTAATATCAGATAAAAGCAGATTACTATTTTGTCACAGAAATGAAATTAATTATAACAAGAAATATAAAAAGGTTAGAAATACGGCCTGATGGTCGAGGCGTGCAAGACACTATCCCAAGAATCTAATTGCCCTCTCTCGTGCAGGGCTACGCGGTAAAAGTTCTGAAAGATACAACGACCCTCGGTCATGCCACCTCCTTCTCGTTAGCACGAACTTCAAGAAGGCTTTGCGAATTCTTCTAAACTTTCAGGGAACCAGCGAAAGTGTAATAGTAAAAAAATATTTTCGAAAAGAGAAGAGGAAGAGAAGAGATCTGTTTTTCACACTGTGTTTAACCCTCGCATATATCGGTCTTTATATAGGTTGAGAGTCGTGTCCGTTATCGCACAAATCCCGCTAGCCATTTCGTCATTTAAGTCCATAAATCCGTTGTTAATACGTTTTGATTATCGTCACCGTTACAAAATATTTATCACATTTTAGTTGTAAAAGAAAAACATTAATCACGTTTTTAATCTGCATCATATTAATTATATTTTAATTATTCTAATTTGCAAAAATAAAATATAGCAGGTTAAGAGCCCCTCAATCCGGAGTTGCATTCGTGTCCGTAAGTCGTGTGCGCGTGCCACCCGACCTGAACCCGAGCCCGAGCCCGACCCGACCGACGCGCGCGTGTGTGGTGTAGAGCATAACCATTATTTTCTTTTAGGCATAAGAGAGAAGGGAAAGTCTTATAAACACCCTTCCTTCCTATTCCATTTCCTATATGGGACTAAACTTTCCCACTACAATGTCAAGTTTTAAGTTATACTTATTATAACTCCAACATTCCCCACATAACTTAAAACTTAAAATAATTCAGAATTAAGAGTAAAAGAAGAACTTTAAAAATTAAGATTGTTGGTTCCCTTATACTATGTAATAGGTGGAGGTACCTTTCGGTTTGAACCTTCACTTAGTGAAGTTGTATAGATCCGTGAGAGCTTGGTGGACTACGCATTGAACCAGTCCCATTTATCGAATTTCTACAGACAGCACACATAGTATAGTTTTGAAGAATTCTAAGCCGGTTGCGCTATTATCGGCCTTGCGCAGGTATCTTTCATGTGTGTTGCTAAGGAGTAGCCCTGATCCCATAGTTGTGGCCTCACAACTACACACATATAGGTGAATCTTAATAAGGATGCGAGCAAGTAAGCATCATGCCTCATGGGTCTTGGATTCATTAAGAGTTTAACTCAACCATTCATTTGCTTTTTATGAGCACTGATCATCCTAGGGATGTGAGCAAATAAATTCAGTGCTCCTCATAATTAATCACTCGTCCAGTTTGTTTCTACCCATTGAACCTCTGCGAGGTTGGGTTGCCATTGCAGTGATCTTTCTTATGGGCTTAATCTCATCCCCCTTGATAATTCTAGGACCACTACCCTAGATAAGCCTTTAGTTAAGTGATCTGCAAGATTTTTCTCTGATCTTATAAAATCTAAGGCTATTACATGGTTTTTCATCTTATATCTCAAGGATTTATGTCGCACTTTCAAGTGTCGATTTATCTTCACATTTGCATACTCTTGATGACATTTGTCAATCGCTGACCTGCAAGCACGATGAATAGAAATAGCTGGTAATGATTTTTATATTAATGGAATTTTAGTAAGTAAATCTTTCAACCATTCAGCTTCTATACTAGTAGTATCAAGAGCTATCATTTCTGATTCCATTATACTTCTAGCCATTACAGTTTGTTTAGTAGATTTCTAGGACACAGCTCCTCCTCCTAAAAGGAACACAAAACCAATGGTGGATTTTATATCTACTGAGTCACTAATCCAATTTGCATCTGAGTAACCTTCTAATACAGATAGATAGCCTTTATAATGTAAACCATAATTTATAGTTTCTTTTAGGTATCTCAAAATTCTTTCTAAAGCATCCCATTGACTCTTATCAGGATTTATATCTACTAAGTCTATTTACTGCATAAGCAATGTCAGGTCTGGTGTAGTTTGTCAGGAATCCTAATGATCCAATTATTTGTGCATATTCTCTTTGTAATTGAGGATAATCTGTATTTTTCTTTAGATGTATATTAGGATCATAGTAGAAATGGGTTGATAATTTAGATCATAAAAGTTCTTGAGTATTTTCTCTATGTAGTGTGATTGTGATGACACATATCCATTCTTATTTTTCAAGATTTTAGTGTTAAGAACTAAAACAGCTTGACCTAAATCTTTCATGTCAAAATTTTATGATAAAAAGTGTTTGATTTCATTTATGCTTTGTATGTCGGAGCCAAAAATAAGAATATCATCAACATATAAGCATAAAATCACAATTTTGTTATTATTATCTATTTTATGATATACACACTCATCTGTTTGATTAATTACAAATCCATAGGATAGTATGATCTCATCAAATTTCATGTGCCATTGTTTTGGAGCTTGTTTGAGACCATATAATGATCTAATAAGCTTACATACTTTCTTCTCTTGTCCAGAAGCAACAAATCCCTTGAGTTGATCCATATAAATTTCTTCATCTAAGTCTCCATTTAAGAATACAGTTTTAACATTCATTTGATGTATTATAAGTTTGTGAATGGATGTTAAAGCTATAAGGACTCTAATGGTAGTAATCCTAGCTACTGGAAAATATACATCAAAATAATCAATACTAGATTTTTGGGTATATCCTTTAGCTACTAATCTGGCCTTATATTTATCTATTGTTCCATCTGGTCTGAGTTTCTTCTTAAATACCTATTTACATCCTATAGTTTTTCAGCCTGAAGGAAGATCAGTGGGTTCCCAGGTATGGTTTTGAACTATAGATTGAATTTCATTATTTATAGCTTCCTTACAAAATAGAGCATCTACTGATTTCATTGCATCCTCAAATGTAATTGGAGAATCTTCTACAAGTAATGCATAAAAGTCTTCATGGACCTTTTCTATTCTAGTTCTCTAACTTCTCCTAGGTTCCTCTGGACTTTCTAGTGGTCTAATTTGTCTAGAACTAGTTTCACCGTGATTAGAACTAGGATCTGAATTGCTAGAGTTAGGGTCTGTGTTGTTTAATCTCGTTTTGTAAGGAAAAATATTTTTAAATTAATGTGCATCCCTAGCTTCAATAATGGTGTTATTGGCTATCTTATTAATATCAGAGTTGATTATTAAAAATCTATTTGCATTATTATCAGAAGCATAACCAATAAAGATTCCATCTACAGTTTTAGGGTCAACCTTCTTTCTCTTATTCTCAGGTACCTTAGCTTTTGCTAAACACCCCCACACTTTCATGTGATCTAAGTTAGGGTTTCTATTGTTCCAAATTATGTAAGGGGTTTTATCAGAATTCTTGAATGGAATTCTATTTAGTATATGGCAAGCAGTCATTAGGGCTTCTCCCCATAGGTTCTCTGGCACACCAGAATTAATTAACATTGAGTTTACAATGTCCAAATATGTTCTATTCTTTCTTTCAGCTACTCCATTAGATTGAGGTGTATTTGGTGTAGTTATTTCATAGATGATTCTATTCTGTTCATAGAATTGTTTTAGTTCATTAGAAATGTACTCACCACCTCTATCTAATCTTAGTATTTTGATTTTTTCTATCCAATTGATTTTCAACTTCTGCTTTATATATTTTAAATTTGTTTATAACTTCATCTTTGGTCTTAATTAAGTAGAGATAACAATATTTAGAACAATCGTCTATGAAAGTTAAGAAATATTTGTTACCTCCTTTAGATGTTCTTCCTGAATCACAGACATCACTATTGATGAGTTCTAATATCTCAGAATCTCTATCAATAGTTTTAAATGGTTTCTTAGGAAGTTTGGCTTCTACACATATTTCACATTTTTTATTATCTTTTATATTAAGTTTTGGAATTATATTGAGATGCATCAATTTTTTAATTGAATTATAATTCATATGTCTTAATCTTTGATGCCAAGTGATAGAAGATTCGATATTCAAAGCCATTGGAGATGCAAGGGTAGAATTCTTAACATTTAATTTAAAAAATTCATCACATAAAAAAAATCCTTTTCCAATGAAATTTAACCCCTTAGTTAGTACAACTTTATTTGATTCAAAAACAAGCTTATAGCCTTAATGCACTAACAAAGATCCGCTAATCAAGTTTCTCCTAATGTCTGGTACATGATGGACATTCTGTAGGATCAAAGTCTTATCAGAAGTCAGCTTTAGGTTGATCCGACCTATTCCAGATACATGAGCCACATTATTATTTTCCATTGTCACAGTTCCTCTACTTGAGACCTGATAAGTGAAAAACAAAGATTGATTAGAGCAAACGTGAATATTAGCTCCAGTGTCAATCCACCAATCATTTGCTTGAAAGGTCATGTTTACTTCAGGGGTGAAGAAAACAGACCTGAAAGCAGTCTCAGCTGAACTATAAGTCACCATGTTTACTTGTGACTTATTAGGTGGGGGGTCCTCCCTTCCTAGATTTGGGTGGTTCTGTCTTCTTATAGAAGCAATACTTAGAAAAATGGTTGGTTCATCCACAGACAAAGCAGACTCGACGTTTAGTTTCTTCCTTCTTTTGAAAGTGGGTAGGATTCTTATTTTGATGAAAGTATTTCTTCTTAAATGTTTTATTTTGATTTTGATGGAATGGACGTTTCTTGTGATTGGAAAATAATCTGGATTCAACATTGTTTACTTTGGGTTCTTTGGGTTCGGATTTTATCATATTTTTCTCCCTGAGTCTATGTTGCTCTTCAATTCTAATGACATTCAACACTTGTTCTAGGGTAAGATCTTCTTGGGTATGGTTAAGGTTTTTAGCAAAATCTGACCAGGACTCAGGAAGTTTGTCTATAAGGCATGCTATCTGAAACGTCTCATCTAGATAGATCCATTCATTTTTAGTTTGTAAACTATATGTACGAATTCATGAATTGCTCATTTATTGGTTTAGAATCTACCATTTTAAATTTGTTAAAGTTAGAAGCTTTAAATCTTTTAATTCCCATATCATCTAAACCATACTTTTTCTCTAGTGTTTCTCACAGAACTTTAGTATTAGTGATAGTATAAGATATATCATATAACCTATCAGATAAGGTTTCTAAGACTCTGTGTAGACAATGATACTCTATTTCTTGAGGTGTTCTCGGGATAGGAATGGAATCTGTAGAGGAAGATTGCCTAGTAATTGGTCTAGATGAAGATGGGTTGTCGAGTTCCATGGCAGTTATTTGATTTAGAGTTGTTAACTAAAATCTCATTTGGTTTTGCCAACGACGAAAATTGTTCCCATCAAACTTCTTTGGTTTAGCCGACATAATTTCACTCGTAGCCATAATCTGATGGTGAATGAATAATTTTGTTATTATAATGCAACAGATGTGATTTAAACATTTAAACAACAGAATCAAGTGTAGCATGTCGGTTTTATAAGATGTAGACTGCATGAACATAACAAACATAATACGAAACAGAATACTAAACATGCTAAACATGATATTATTCTAAACAACACTATTAGATTCTTGGATTGCTGGAAATATTAGCTGTTTAGACAATAATTAACACAAAATTATGTTTTGAATAGACGATTAATATCAGATAAAAGAAGATTACTATTTTATCACAGAAATGAAATTAATTATAACGAGAAATATAAAAAGGTTAGAAATACAGGCTGATGGTCGAGGCGTGCAAGACACTGTCCCAAGAATCTAATTGCCCCCTCTCGTACAGGGCTACGCGATAAAAGTTCTCGGAGATACAACGACCCTCGGTCAGGCGACCTCCTTCTCGTTGGCACAAGCTTCAAGAAGGCTTCGCGAATTCTTCTCAACTTTTAGGGAACCAGCGGAAGTGTAATAACAGAAAAATATTTTTGAAAAGAGAAGAGGAAGAGAAGAGATCTGTTTTTTCACATTGTGTTTAACCGTCGCATATACCTGTCTTTATATAGGTTGAGAGTCGTGTCCGTTATCGCACAAATCTCACTAGCCATTTCGTCATTTAAGTCCATAAATCCGCAGTTAATACGTTTTAATTATCGTAGTCGTTACAAAATATTTAACATGTTTTAGTTGTAAAAGAAAAACATTAATCACGTTTTTAATCTGCATCATATTAATTATGTTTTAATTATTCCAATTTGCAAAAATAAAATATAGCATGTTAAGAGTCCCTCAATCCGGAGCTGCATTCGTGTCCGCAGGTCGTGTGCGCGTGCCACCCGACCCGACCCGAACCCGAGCCCGGCCCGGTCGACGCGCGCATGTGTGGTGTAGAGCATAACCCTTATTTTCTTCTAGGCATAAGAGAGAAGGGAAAGGCTTATAAACACATTTCCTTCCTATTCTATTTTCTATGTGGGACTAAACTTTTCCACTACAATGTCAAGTTTTAAGTTACACTAATTATAACTCCAACATTTTCTATTGTGTTTCTTGTTTGTTTGATCCTGATAAAATGTTATAACCATCTCTCAAAAAATGTAAAAATAAAATTTTTACACCTTGAATTTGTCTATACTTGCCTTGATATTCACCAAGTATTAACCATTATGCTTCCAAAAGAAAGTACATGGACAATTGTTATCTTGATGAACTCGTTTGATATTCACCAATAAGTAGGAGCTTTACATGATTATTTTTAGCATAATTAATTTCTTAGGAAAATAGTAATATTTGATGAGTTCTCCATAGAGTTGCATATTGGTCATAAGAAAGATCTTTTATCATGAGAGAGGATAACGAGCCTATGAGATAAGAGCCATGATTTAGAATGAAGTTGGACATACAATAATGAAATGCTGTTGTGAAGGAATTAGCAATGAATATATTTATGTCAAAATTTTAGTTTGAAAGCAGAATATTTCATCTCGCTGGATGAGAACTTGCATATGCAGATATCTTGATAATTATTTAGAAGAGAGCTCCGATTTTGAACATTTATAATGAATCAATGTCTAAAAGAAACTTCATTTTTATTCTTGATCTTCTACACATGTTTACATATTCCGGATAATATTTTTAAAGAATAAGTTATCTTTTACTTTTACCATATGGAAAACTCCTCAGGGACCCCAA
>BQKN01045672.1:0-11410 GCA_022839385.1 Asparagus kiusianus
AAGTGATAAACTAAAAGCAAAAACTTTTTCTTATTTGTTATATATATATATATATGCTTGTAGCTTGTATAACAAATAAGAAAAAGTTTTTGTTGGAAGTGAAATGCAAGCCTAGAGGTGAGTGAATAATATTGCTATAATTTTTTGACTAACTCATATAAAACAACGGAAATATAGTAAGTGATAAACTAAAAGCAAACTAACACAAACACACGAGATTATTATATTAGTTCAGATCAAAATCCTACGTCTAATCTTCCTTCTCGAGAGAGGTCTTCCTCATTATGATCAGAGTTCACCTGAATCATCACCCAATTCAGTAGGCTTCCAAGACCGCACCCTGAAATCTACTCAAAATCATTTATCTAACCTAACTCTTCACAATAACTAGAAGAAAGTTATCCCTAGCTTGACACACCCTCAATTAACTTGGCCTGAGTATGCAATCCCTCAATTTACTCTGGTTTGAGTATGCCGTCAAACTTACAAGTTTGAAATATGAAACCAACCCAAAATAATTCAAAGTACAACTAGAAAAATCTTACAGCTGTTTTAACAAACTGCCATCCAAACCGATGATGATGCTCTGTGAAGTAGCGATATTGAAGTCGAATATTGTAAATGACACTTCTCCTCACCAAAATAATCCTTTGATAACGAGTGCGATGAAAAGAAGTTCAACGAGAGTTCAAGGGTTGAATTCTTAAATCAAACTCTCTCACAAACCCTAGAATAAAATCTTTCTTTTTATGCAATTGCCTCTCTCTCTTCTTATTGTCCTTCTCTTCCTCAATTCTCCTTTAAATAAACATTGATAGCATGGGAAAGAGATACCCTAATCAGCGTCCAAATAGAAGATTAAAAGAAGTGATTAAAAGAATTGACGAACGACTGAAATTAAAACTTGAAATCTGCTAAAATTCATCACAACCATCGATGGTGGATTACAACCATCAATGGTTTGTTGATGGTCATTGATGGTTGACTACAGCCTTTTTGATTGTGCAAATTCTGATTTCTAGATTTCTGTAATTGTTGATAGTAGTCCATCGATAGTCTAGGCGATCATGATGGTTGACTGTAGACCATCGATGGTTTGATTTCGAGTTTTTGTTTCTCCGATTCTTTCATGTAGTACATCAATGACTTAACTTGACCATGGATTGTGCCTTATGACCATCGATGGTTCAAAGGCTAAAATTAACGTTCGTGCTGATTTTTGCATCATTTTGATCTGTAATT
This sequence comes from Asparagus kiusianus, assembly GCA_022839385.1. Classification (NCBI taxonomy): domain Eukaryota; kingdom Viridiplantae; phylum Streptophyta; class Magnoliopsida; order Asparagales; family Asparagaceae; genus Asparagus; species Asparagus kiusianus. Next base: position 1,243 of record BQKN01045672.1, read on the forward strand.
TGTTCGTACATGTTTATACTTAAACTGTATCATCTCACAAACATATTGGTAGCAAATGAGAGTTTATTATAAATCAAACATGAATATTACATGAATAACGTTCTACCCGAACAACGTTCTAACAAGCTTGTTTGCTATGCTTGAATCAAAATTCTCCAAGTTTGATTGATCAGTTGTGCATAATTTTCTCTTAAATATATGGTTTTTTTCGTTATAAAAACCACCTTTAAAATATAGTCATTCTATAGAAACGATATTTTATTTTTAATTTATATATATATCATCTTTAAAGTTGTTTTTGCAATCAACCACCTGGATCCACATTTCTGTTAAGTTTTTTCTGTAATTGACCCTACCTAACCTTAATTAAGTACCATCTCTCTAATTTATTTGGTATTTGATAAGTAAACTATAATAGCAAAACCGATAGAAAAAACTTGACTTAAAATTGAGCACATATGGTTTATGTATAAATTAAAAATAAAATTTGGTTTCTATAGAGCGACCATATTTTAAAGGAGGTTGATTGCAACAAAAAAATATTTTGAAGATGGTGCATGTATAAATTAAAAAATAAAATGTTGTTTCTACCGAATAACATTATTTTAAAGGTGGTTTCTATGAAAATATCACACACACACACACACACATATATATATATATATATATATATATAAATATATATAACAAAGTGCTGCGAATAAAAAAGTGAGAGAAGGTCATAAGTAAAAAAAGATGTGAATTTGGTATAAAAAGTCATGTAAAATAAAGTGAGACAAGGTCTATGGCCTCTTGACAAAATTACAGTTGTCGATTATGGCAGCTTCCCTACCCTGCCACGCACATATGTTTTATATGGCAGCGTGTTACTCGCTCGTTATAAACAATTGAGCTCGTGGACAACGACCCGACATGCATTAATTTCTTAAAACCCCTTATATGAATTTGGTCATCTACTCCTCCAAGGAGTCGCTGTTTATTTTATAGTAAATAATATAGTAAATATCATAAACACTAAACTAAATTTGGTCCTTTGCACTTAAAGTCACTGTTTATGCTAAAATGTTTACTGTAGCATAAGTAGGAATTCGTATCTGATCTTCCATACTTAAAGTTATTATCTATGCTGTAGTATTTTTACTATATTATAAACAGTAAAGCATATCAAATGTATTAAAACTTGGATTATTTTTTGAAGTATAGAGGAATAGATATGATTTTTAATTTTAAGCATATAATAATTAAATTAAATGTATTAAAATTTAGAAGGAGGTAAGTTTAAAATACAGTGCTTAAAAAAATAGGTGTCTATGCTTTGCACAGGGTACACACTAGTTTATATATCATATCATATCATATCATATCATATCATACTCCCTTTAAAAGAGGGAGTTGTGGAAAAACTTTCCAATGACTTTATTACCCCTATTTTTTATATTATATTCTACTACTAACTAAACTAAATTAATTATCATTGTTAATTAATTATACTATTTATCACTTCAAGTTTATATAATTTAGTCCCTAAAACTTTCAACATTAATGTAAAACTCTACATCATATTAATTGTTAGCAATTATGATAATATATTAATAGATAATTGCATATTAATAAAGTATATATGGAAAGTGTAGAACATAGAATTATCCTAAAATTATATCATGACACTCATATAGAAAAATTACAAAGAATATTATTATGTTTACGTAACAGGACAGAATGTACAAACATAAAATTTTAGAAAACATTAAGATATTTAAGTGTAGCAAGATACAAGTGGGGGTACATAAGTAAAATTTTGGTAAACTATAAGCACAAAAACAAACCCATAACCTTCCTGCATCAAAGACCCCGGCATATACAATAAGAACATACATAATCAAATTCCAAACACAATGCTAATTAAGCCTAATTAAAACGGATGAAACCTAATTAACTCCAACCCCTAGCCTTATTAAATTAGGAAATGTAAAAACATTCACATATGCAAATATCATACCTAAGGTTATTTGAAATCTAATAATCAAGAAATAAAACGCACAGAGAAAGAAATTTAAAAATCATAAGCAAAATTTAGAAAAAGATCAAATCATACCTTCATCAATGAGTTTCCTTCGTGATCCTACCCAATGCCTAAAATCTTAGAAGTGAGGAGATGATGGCAGAGGGGGTGCGGTGATGATGAGGATAATAATAATCATCTTTGGTAATTGATGAATTAAGATAGTGGGACGACGTTGCCGGAGCAAAATCGTAACTGATGGAATGGTTTCCGAAGCGAAGTCGTAACTAACAGAATGGAGAATGAAAGGAACGAAGGTTTAGGACTCCTGATTTATGACTTCTGTGTAACGAAAAACTTTCCAATGATGATATTACCCCTAAATATTTTATATTACATTCAATTACTAACTAAACTAAATCAATTATTGTTGTTAATTAATTATATTATATGTCACTTCAAGTTTGTATAATTTGGTCCCTAAAACTTTTAACATTATTGTAAAACTCTATATTATATTAATTATTAGTAAGTATAATAATATATTACTAAATAATTATATATTAATAAAGTATATATGGAAAGAGTAGAAAACATAGAATTGTCCTAAAATTATATCATGACACTCATATAGGAAAATTACAAAGAGCATTCTTATATTTACATAATATGACAGAAGGTACACACATAAAATTTTAGAAAATATTAAGATATTGAAGTGTAGCAAGATACAAGTGGGGGTACATAAGTATAATTTTGGTAAACTATAAGTTATTTAAGTTCAGTTAAGCCTATAAAAAAATAAAACATTTGTTATCTACAAACAATAGTATATAATCTCATTGATAAATAGCATTCATCATAAAACATGAGGTCAGATATTTAGCTTATTTACTCCTCTATACTTAAAGGAGAATCCAAATATGTAATGTTCATGCCACAGTAAATAATACAGTAAATTACTATAGCATGAACAATAAATCTTTAGGTCCTCCTTTAAGTATGTAGAGTAAATTTACTATTCATGCTATAATAATTTAATGTATCATGAATAGTATCCTTTTAAGTATAGAGTAGTAGATATAATTTCTAATTTTAAGTATATAATAATCAAATTAAATATATTAAATCTTAGAGGGAGGTATGTTCAAAAAGCAATGCTTAAAAAAACACCATATTTTGAATAAGTATCAAGATTTTGAATTATTTCCTAAAATTTTATACTTCGCTTAGAAAACTTTAGAATAGGCTTTCGAAGGACTACTACAATGTGGTGGACACAAGATAAATATTGAACAAATAAAATCCATGATATCAGATTGTAAAAATCGGGAATATGTATATAATACCAGGCGTGATATGAGATAATATTCATACATAACATAATATTGTAATACGTAATCTAACATATTAATGAATTTTAAACATAACAATTTTCATCGAGTTCTATGCTTAAGATTTTGGAGAGCCGAAAATGCAAAGATTTTGGAGAAGAATTGTGGCTTTTGTGAGTTTTGGTGGTTTAGATTTTGTTTCCCAAATATGATTCAAATCCAAGCCCATAATCAAATTAAAAATGACATGATTATTTTGATATATTCAAAGGAATATATCAGCCATATTTTTTATAGCGGTCGATATGTCAAAAAAATCACCAAATAAAAGAAAAAATATATATATAAATTCTATGGAGATAATATCTTTAACCCGATATATCGTCCGATATAGCAATATATCAACTGATGTTTAATACAATGCCTATAAGAGCAAATATGTGAAAATTATTTAGATATTATTCCCTTGATTTTAAGTATCCAATAATTCTATGTTATTCTCACAAAATTTTAAAATTGCTCATAATTTTAGAGATTAATATTAAATTATTAAAATTTAAGAGACAAATTATAAATAAGCCATATTTAAAAGAAGAGTTAATTTTTTTTAAAACCGTCTCAACTATGGGGATTGTCTCAAAAAACCCACTAAACTGATCAATTTAATAAATCTCCTTATTATGGGGGTATTATAGATAACCCCTCTCAATTTTGATACTATTTTAGAAAACACCCCTCAACTATAGCGTGTCTTATAAAAACTCCTATGATCCTTTACACTTCTATCAGTATGCCCTCTTAACATAGTTACTTCAATATGTGATTTGGACAAAATACCCTCTTGAAGAAAATAATTTTAGGTAAAAAGAAAAGCTCAACTGGTAATAAAAGGACAACAACCAATTTACAATTCTTTTTTCCTCTATGTCACCTCTTTTTCTTTTATCCGGCAAAAATCAAGGTAATTCTTTTATGGTTGAGGGATATTTTGATTTTTTTTCAAGTCAAGTATTTGTCCACATAATAAATAAGACTTAATGATATTAGTTTTGAGAGGTTATGTTTAAGTGATGAAAGTTCACAAAGGTTAAATCAAATTTTTTACATTAAGATAGATCACTTACAAAACATCCAAAACTTGACGGAGATTTACTCAAGTTCAAATAGTTTTTTAGGGTGGGGGGGGGGGAGGTGGGATGTTGACATGTGCGCCCCATAGTTGAGGGGGCGTTTTCAAAATCAACCTTTAACCAAAAGCACAATTAAGTCACATGTGACATCAATTTTATAAGAGTGGAGTCTATAGCAAGATCATCACTCAATGAATTAATTTGGGTTATCCTCCTTAAATTTATCCAATATATCAACTCTGAAAATCTTTTGCTATAAAAATCTCTAAGAGAAACTTAATCTTTATTTGGGATGGGTATGTGATCCTTCTGGTTGCCCTTGTCTTTCACGATTTATAATAAATTATTGGATAAAATAAATTAATTTGTCATTTAATATTACTCACCTTCTTATAAATTTATGAAGCTCATAGCTCGGATATGAGTATTGTTGCGAAAACTATATTCTTCTAATTTCTTAACATAATTTTTTTGTATATTGTTTGACATTGGATGAATATGAATTATTTTGTTAAAATACAATCATTATGAGTGCATAATATGTATAAATCATTCTCAAAGTATATTTTATAATTTTTAAAAAGTAAAGAGTAATCATTTTGACAAATAAATTAATAGTTGTTGAGATGTAAAAAGAGTACGATATCATATTTTGGAATTGATCTAGAATTGATCACATAGTTTATGTTTTCGTTCTTGATTGAATTTGCACATTCCAACTTAGAAAATTATAGAAAAAAGTTATTGATGAATATATACAATACTCGGTTGCCGGATAAACAAAAGGTAGAAGTGATTTTTTTATAACTAAACAAAATCCTTAATGATTGGACAAAACCTACAATTGTCTTTGATGAATTCAATAATTTATTTTCTTCATTAATAATAATAGTTTTTTTTTATATTGGTTCCTTACATCATTAATATTTTGAAATTATACATTTAAATTACTAATTAATCTTAAATTAATAATATTTTAAGGCTTTAAATATCACTATTTCTTTGCAAGATAAAATGTTAAATCTAACAAGATTTTACACAGGGAAATATAAAAAATTAATATATTATGATAATTATAAATTTTTTTATAACCATGTTATAGTAAATAAAAAAACTTAAAGTAAATAATTAAATATTTGACCATGTGCAGTGCACATGCATTCCAACTAGTATACTAAAGTTGGGTCTATAACTTTTCAAACTACAGTAATTTGTAATTAATAATACTTTTCACCAAGAATTTTTTATGCACACTTAGCTAAATTGATTAATCCCTTCAGGCTCACAACAATAATCGCGGGTTCGAATCTCCTGAACCGCATACGTTTTTTTATCTATTAAACAAGGACTTCTCGCATTTATACCCGATTTATAACATGAGCTTTAATAAAATAATGTACAATTAAGATATTTTTCTGCCTATAAACCTAAAGTTTCACCTCCATTTATTTTAAAAATCACCTTTTTTCTGATATAACCCAAAGTCTCATCCACATTTACTTTTAAACTTGCTTAATTTCAAAATCACGTAGACCCAAAATACTGTAAGGGCTCGTTTGGTACGCGGGAATGAGTGGGAATGGAATTCAATTCCAACTTTTTTTCCCGCGTACCAAACACGATGTAATTTTAGATGTTAGAATTGAAATTCCCACTTCTTATCAATTCCCACTTTATGTGGGAATTGTCATTCCCAATCACTTAACAAGGAATTGATATTCCCACTTAAGTGGGAATAAAAATAATTAAATGATTTCCATTTATACCCTTCTTAAAAGATACAATTAGATATAAATTCCTATATGAAAATTATTTTTATAAAAAATATCTTATCTTAAGCTACTAGTACAAATATATAAATAAATATAAGCATGAATATAACATGCCCAAGTTCCAATTTACAAACATTGTTCCTAAGTAAATTTATATCACTGACCTTACCATAGTTCCAATATCTTATGATATTATTTTTTAATAAATTTCTGATATCGTTCCTAAGAAGTATATTAACGCCGACATGTAGCATTAAAAGTTAGAAAAGTGAAATTATAATTATTTATAATTAAAAATAATTTTTATTATAAAAATTATTTTTCAATTTGTAAGCCAAAAGTCCAAAATTGTTGCCGAGATGTTGTGACAAAATATAACTATTACATAAAAATTTATTTCTCTAAGGAAAAAAATCATTTCTATAAAACTTATTTTTCTAAAAAAAAATGAATTATTTAGTTATTTTTAAAATATTTTGAACATTTTTAAAATTCTGTGTTTTGGTAAGGGCATTATTAGAAAACTAAATTTTATTCTCACTTGTGAACAAATGATACCAAATGAGGGAATGAGAATAAGATTGTCATTCCTGTTTCACTCTCTAAACGCGCCCAAACATGAGAATGAGAATATGCATTCCATTCCCACATCTATTCCATTCCATTCCTACATTCTTTCCATTCTCACTTGACTCCATTCCCGTGTACCAAACGAGACGTAAGGAAATTACCATTAAGCACGTTTCTTTCCTTCCCCCTAAATATGGTCATTATAGGAATCCGTTTTCATAGGAAGTATGATATCAATAACTAAACACTAGTAGAAAACAACGTATTCTAGACGGAATATTCTAGACGGAATTTTTTCCGTCTAGAATGTATTAAACTAGACGGAAAATTTCCGTCTAGAATATTCCGTCTAGGATAAAACATTCTAGACGGAAATTTCCGTCTAGAATAGTATCCTAGACGGTTATTTTATTTTTATTTTTTTTTTTAAATTTTCCACGTATCCTAGACGGAAATTTCCGTCTAGGATGTATCCTAGACGGAAATTTCCGTCTAGGATAAGTGGAAATTTAAAAAAAAAATTAGGCGTCAAAACCCCAGCCGGGCTTCTTTTCCCCCCAAATCGAAATTTTCAGCGTCACCCCAACCCCCAAATCCTCAACTCCTACTCCTCCCTCCACCGCCTCCCCCTCCTCCCCCTCTCCCTCCTCAACCTCACCCCCGACCCCTCCCTCCACCGCCTCCCCCTCCTCACCCTCGCTAAGGTCGCCACCAACGTCCTCAACTCGACCGAGGTCCACAACTCTGAGACGCTGCTCCATCTCGTTCGAGACCGGCCGCAGGGGCGACCGTTGATCACCGTCAGCAACCACATGTCCACGTGAGTCTCAGTTCTTGATAGTTAGGGCGTTTATTGTTTGAAATTGAATTGATTTTGATTGATGATTTGGGTTTAGGGTTGGGGCTCATGGCTGAAAATGATGACTGGTGTTGTAGAATTTAGCTAAACAAAGGTTAACAAAGGTTTGCGGTATAATATGGCACTTATATGATCGGAGGAGATAATGGTTAAATGCCATGGATTTCTTGTTCCTTTGGAGCAAAAATGATTAAAGTTGTTCTGTTGTTGTTCCTTTTCGTTTGGGTTAAACCACGATGTGAAGATTTTAGGGTAAAATCCAAGGGAGGGAAAGAAAACAATGCTTAGAGGAATGGAGAAGAGAGGGAACATAGAAAACTGGACAAAACAAAAAGTTAAACAGAAACCGCTTGAATCTCCATGATCTGATCACTAAATTAGAAAACAAAGGAATTAGTTTCTAACCGTTACATTTTTAAGAATTAATTCACACGCATGAGTGGCTTCAAGGGATCAAAATGTGCTGGTAAGTGTTATTTAACATGATTGAATTTCATTTATTCATGTCATTAGTGTTCACTTTTTTTCCCTTTCAAAAGAGGTCAATGCACTGAAATATTTACCTTGAGAAAAGAGGTCAGGTTTATCTCTAATTCATGCATTGGTTGAGGTAGTTCAAGTATATTGTTTTGAACTCTTTGATGTGTTTCAAAAAATGATTTTCCATGTCATGACCTTGTTTACCTTGACCAAGCAAGCAAAAGTTCTTAGTTCTTTTATGCCCCTGTTTTCTTCTGCTTTGCAGAAGTTAGGACAAGGCAAGGTTCACAACAAAATCCTCTCAAAATCCTGTGCTTTGCATCAGTAGAAACAAAGGGAAAGCAGCAAAGATGAGAAAGTTGAGTACTAAAAGCCACAAATCTCCACAATCTGATCACAAGGGAAGCACTTAACTTCTTGGGCAATGAGGGGGAAAAATTGGCAGAAGACTAGCACTAAAGACACCCGGTCAAAAGAGAAAGAGATGACAAAGTTGATTCTTTTTTTTATAGTTAAAGCTCAAAACTTTCAGAGGGAAAGAAAGCACTATAAGGGGTGAAAAAAGAAGCATCACATAAGCAAGCTATCACAAATGTAGAAACCTTTGTTAAACCTTTGTCAAAGCCAGCCTATCATCACCTTATTAGCTGTTTTAACATGCTGCTCTCTTGTTTCACTTTAATTATTGACTCACCAACCTCCGATATTGTAAACTGATGTTCATCCTCTAAAACCTTCTTTCTAAATAGTATATAATTCATACATGCTTTCAATTTTGCAGGGTTATGTCGATTTTGGCCGTTATGCAACTTCACATTACTTAGATGTCAGAAAAGAAAGCACTCACAAAATTTCTTAGATGTGTTGAATAGAGTGATGTTCAGGTTAGAATTGTGTACTTAAACATGCTCATATTTCGTTGTAATATATCTCTCCACTTCTACTAAATGTTGGGCTTTGGCTTCTTGTGAATTGATGTGTTTAGTGTTAGTACTTCAGTAACATTTTACTTATGAGAAAACTGCTTAGATCATTTAGTCTGGCTTATAATATTTGTACTTTAGATACCTTTCTAAATAGTGGATGCTGAAACTATCAAAGCTTTCCTGTCTTCATATTTATATTAACATTGTCATCATCGCCTGGATTTCACACTTTGAAATGATTGGACTTATAGGGAGTTAGAGGTTTGCTCCTAATGAGGCTAAAGTGGGAGAGAATCGACAGAGTTGGATTGGCTACATGACTCTGGTTTGGCATCATATGTTGCTGGTCAAATTGACAGGTCTCTGAGCTGGAAGGTATTTTAGAATCTATCTTTCATACTATGATCATATACTTTTTTTTGTTTATAGTTCCAACGTGAACCTTTTATAACATTAAATAGATGTAAGAAATGAAAATATACATACATACATATCAACATCATATGCACTAATTGTCGATAATGTATGTATATGTGTGTTTATGTATACATATATGTTATTAGAGCAACGCAATGCAATGCAATGCCTTTACGAACTTCAAAATTGGTTTAATGGGCACCTTTTTCTTTTCTTAGAATCTAACTAAATTGTGAAGTCATTGATGAATGCAATCTGAAACTCGGAGAAACCTTTGAATATTAGTGGATTATCGATTGTTTGAGGAGCCATGTTGGTGCTGAACATTGATTTTTTCCTTAACATAATTCATAAGCTACCTTCTCTTCTTTACACAGTGAGAATTTGCGGACACATGCATCTCCACTTTATTATGTTGGCTGTGTCTCATATGTCGCATATTCATATTTTCTGTAATACAATCGCACCCATGCCAACTCATATGCCGCATTGCTAGCACCACACGTTGCACAGTGCACACTTATCACATGTTTTATTTCTTTAATGAGAAGAATGTATGCCATTTATCTGGCAGGATGTCAAGTGGCTGCAGGCAATTACAACCATGCCGATTCTGGTGAAGGGAGTAATGACTGCGGAAGACAGTGAGCACCAGTTCTCATTCAGTTTTGGTGAATG
>BQKN01045675.1:5498-18953 GCA_022839385.1 Asparagus kiusianus
CTCTTGTGCACACAGGCACAGTTCAGAGAGCCTATAAATAGGCCAAGGGGTTGTTCATTTTGAGGGACTTTTGGTTGAACTTTTGGAGAGCCGAAACTCTGCCGGATTGAGACCTCGTGTTGGAGTTTTTGAAGGCTTGAACTTGGACATTCGGATCTGATTCTTGGCGAGCACCCGCACCACAAAAGGTAGGAGTTCGAGGGAATTGAGATCTCAGATCTACGTTGATACACTCAGGATCAAAGCTTGGTCTTTGATCCCGAGATTCGAGCGGTTATTTCCTTGGTGAAACAATCCCTCCCGGCTATTATCTCCTTAGTGGGATAATACCAATAATACTTCGTAGATCTGCTTAGATCCAGATCTCGCGGTGGTCAACGGAATCACCATCGGCGCAGGCAAACAACCCACAAAGCGAGTGACCGGATAACAGGAGCTCGCGATCTGTTCGACAAAAGAGAAAAGTTGTAATTTTGATTTCTTTGTTTTATTTTGATTTTCATTGTAAACCGGATCTTATAAAAAGACCGGATCTCTTTGTAACGCATAAAGTTGTTAACTGAGTGCAATGGAATCAGTAATGAAGAAAACACCAATTTTTCCCGCGAACAATCTGGCGACCACAGTGGGAGCCACCGATCTCGCTGCCGAGATCGGAGCGTCGCAGCCGCGGATCTCGATCCCGGTCGTGGAGGAGGTCGAGTATGAGTTCGACCAGCAGAAGTACGAGGAGTACGTGTCCTCGTCCGGATCTACCTCCTCCCCTAAGTCCAAGAAGTCCCAGAAGTTCTCCTCCAGGAGAAAGGTGCGTTGGTGCGAAGAAGTTGAAGCCACCAACGATGACCTCACCCCGATCGACGCCGAAGTTGCGTTGGGTGAAGTCCCACCGGCCTCTAAGCAGGTCAAGTCCGCCATTGAAGGCGTGGTGACTCTCTCCAAGAGAGCTCGCCAGAGGCAGCGTCAACGCCTCGCGAAGCAATTCGCAAAGGCCATGGAGTCGGTTGACGGGGTCCGCTACCATGCGGATCTGAAGAGCAAACGAGGCAAATGGCCTCAACAGCAAATGAAGGGTGGTTCCTCCAAACCATCGACGATGGAGTGGGTCCGTGTCAAACGGAATCGCTCGACACTGGAGGAGCGCATCCGCAAACGTCGCGCATTATCTACGCAAGCGCGGGCTAAAGCTGAAGAAGCCCGGCGGAAGCTGCAGAAGGAGGTGGTCAAGAAGCCGCCATCAACTCGCAGGGTTTGGAGGCCAAAGTCTGAAGTAGCGGTTCAGGCCAAGGAGCAAAACCCGCAGCCTCCGAAGATTCAACACCCGGCAAATCAATCCAAACAGCCGGTGATTTCTGCAACTGCTCCGGGAGATCCCGCAGGACCATCCCAGAAGAGAAAGTCAGTTTTGGAGCGCCTCGGTCCACTTCCCAAGGAACGAGGCAAAGCACCAGTCCAAGAACGATTGGGGCCAACGAAGAATTCCTAAACAGTTCAGCATGCTGGGGGTCGCCGCAACCCTCAACATTTGGAGAAGATCGCGGCACCCAAGCGCACAACTTTGCACATCGAAGTGCAAGAGCCCGCTGAAGGTTCACGCCTACAAAGGCGTGTTTCAAGGCGTGTGACTCTGGATGGTCCGAAAAAGACAATTCATCCTCAGAAGGAAATGTTGTCATCTGATGACGACGACGTTATACCTGAGAGATCGTGCCAACACACGATAGGTTGCTCCGACCTTCAAACGAACGAGCTGTACTATCATGCCGGGGGTACGAGTAAATCCAGAAAGAGGAGCCCTCAAAGGTTCGAAACTCAGTGTCCTTGCTCAAAGCTCATTCGGGCGGTACTGTCTGAGTGCAACTGTGTCAAGGCAGTCCCCGAGAGAGTTTCTGTGTTTGAAAGACTCAGCACTGAAACGCCAAAGCCAAGGTCTAGGCGTTTCCAAAGAAGAAGAACGATGGTCAAAGACGGTGAACATTCAAGGGTCACCGCCAATATGACCAGCACAGGAATATCGACTCAGGATAACCCCGAGGCGATTCCAGAAATACCCCGACGTGTAACTCGTCTACAATCCGGGGCTATCATTCGTGCAACGTATGGTAGGGTTCGGACAAGAGTACCTTCGGGAGATGAAGAATCAGATGCTGGCTCAGCAGTTGCGTCTGATAACACAGTGTCCAGTGAAGGACAACCCCGCGAGTCGTTTATGATAAGGGCAGAGCAAGTGGCCAAGATGCTCGAAGATGCTATGGCCAAACAACAGGAAAGCTTTAGGTTCGAAATGCAGATGGCAATGCAGAACATGAGAGAGATGCATGACCAACAGATTCAAGCATTGAGGAACCAACAAGGCGAACCAAGTCGTCACAACCAGAACAACCTGGAAGATGAGGACACAAATGAAGCTCGTAATACCAATAACCCTCCCATCAATCCAGGGGGTGGTAACGAGAATGCTAGTGAAGACACAGGTGAAAGCCTGAAAATTAAAAACCTCGAGAGCAAAATCAACACGTTGATCTCTGCTCAAGAGACGAAAAAGACGGGCATTCCTTGTCCATACCCAAGAGAGTGGGAATCGATCCCATATCCGGCGAAGTTCAGTCTAATTAACTTCACGCCGTTTAATGGGATGGGTTCACCTACTCAGCATTTGATTTATTTCAAATCGCACTTGGGAGTCATCTCTGGTAATGAGCCTCTGATGGTGCGGTCATTCGTCGGCACTCTTCGCGGAGCTGCCTTCGATTGGTATCGTCGCCTCAAGCCAGGAAGCATAAACAGCTGGGACGACATGGAGACTAAGTTCCTCGCAAATTTCTTCGACGACGACACCGAAATCTCTATCGGATCGTTGCTCTATGAGAAGCAGAAAGACGGGGAGTTAGTCGACACCTTCGTCAAGAGGTTCCGGAACAAGGCGATGAATTGCCGGGACCCGATCACTGAGGAATTCATCCTCCAGACCTGCCACAATAACCTTTCACTGGATGTGTTGGAAGCAATGGGCACAGCACCATCCAAGACCTGGAAGGATTTGAAGGTTCGAGGAGAGCAAGCTGAGCGATTCCTCAGAAGAAAGAAGGCGGAGAGAGGCCAACCGGCAACAAATCCTCTGAAGCAGAACTTCAACCAAAAAGGGAAAGGTAAAGCTCATGCCAATGCCGTTGATGCTAACCAAACTTTTCAATTGCAACCTCAGCAACAGCAGCAACAACGAGCGCCACAACAATCGCAGCCGCATTGGCAGCAACGACCTCAAAAGCAAAAGTCTTCGGAGCCGAGATTTCCCAAAGTTTACTCCTTCAAGGATGATGAAGTTCCCGGCATCTTCAAGTACCTGTTGGAGAACAACAAAATCCAGCTGCCGGCGATCATAGATCATGAAGGGGCCACCAAGGTGACGGACCCGAAGTACTGTGCGTACCACAGAGCAGTCCACCACCCAACGAAGTCTTGCTACCACCTCAAGGACAAGATCCAGGCGTTGATCGACGTAGGGGTCATAACCCCGAAACCGGCTAAGAATGTGGGAGCGAACGCGGTGTCAATCAGTTTTGGATCAGTACCTACAGCTTGGTTTGAGTCGAAGCGTGTCACCAAAGTCGGGATGAAGACGGTGAATGATGACCCACATGGACAGCGCCAAAAGGGACTCGTGCCACACACGGCCCCAAACGGCGAAATCCTCTGGGTTCATCCAGACCTAATTGAAGACGAACAATGGGCCGTATCGTCATCCAAGAAGAAGTCCAAGGGGAAAGGCAAATCTTGTTGTGGAGTTTCTGCTATCCCAGGTGAAGATGACGAAAGAATCCCCGCTTTCCCGCTCTCCGACGAAGAACAGGAAGTCTTTGCGACCCGGAGTGGAAATGAGTATCACTACAAATATCCATCTCCTGGCGATCAATTAGCTGAACAGGGGGTGACGAAACGGGGACCAGCCAAAACTCTCACAGAGCTGGGGGTGATTGCGGTTCCTAAACCAGTCGAGGAGGCTCGACGACAGCCGGCCGACAAACAGAAAGAAAAGAGGCCCGAGGAGGTTCAAAATCCGAAGCAGTCTCGTTTCAGTCGTCCGATTGGAAAAGACAAGCCGGAGAATTCGAAAACTCCGCGCGCCTTCGACATCATGGCTCAGCTAGCCAATATTCCAGCACGGATAACGTTATATGAGTTGCTGCGGCTATCTAAGGAAACTAGAGAAGCCTTGCAAGAGGCCTTGGCCGATTCGGAAGCGTTCCTCACTAGAGTCAAACCAGCTCCCGAAGAACTGGAAATCTTAGCTCAACAGTGCAATGTGGCCGCCAAGAACATTCCCTGCATCACTTTCACCAAAGAAGACATGCAGACGAAGAATTCAAATCATGATCGGCCCCTGTACTTCGTCGGGTACATTGGCTCCAGCGAAGTCAACCGAATCCAAGTGGATCCGGGTTCCGCTGTGAGTATTATGCCACTTCGCCTAATGCATAACCTGGGTATTCCAGTCAGCAAATTGGCAGCCACAGGCACGGTCATTTACGGATTCAACACCAGCGGGTCAAGGCCTTTGGGGAAGATCCGAATAAAGTGCCAAATGGGCGATCTAAAGACGGAGGTCACGTGTTACGTGATAGATGCTGAGACATCCTATAACTTACTATTGGGTCGGCCTTGGATCCATAGTAATGTTATAGTTCTCTCCACCTTACATCAGTGCTTGAAATATGTCGACACTGATGGAAGGGTTAGGACGGTGGTCGTGGATAAGCAACCATTCAAAGGGTATGAGAATTACTTCACAGATTCTCTCCTTTATGGTAACGAATCCGATACGGAACCATCGATCCAGGGCACGGACAGCGGAGAAGAAGCTGATTCCGAGGCCGGATTCGATTACAATGGCGGTTTTGTTTTAAATGACATTGTACCCTTTGTAATCAATCTTGACGATGAACAATCGTCAGATGGCGGTTGTAACTGGCAACTTGCCGATATTGAAATAAATCATGATTTAGAGTACTCCTTGTCTCTTGATGACGCGATAAAGGGATTATACGATAATCCCGATTTATGTATGCCACTCCGATCGTCTTATGTAACGAAGAAACGTCTCCAGCATTCTCATGGAACAACCCAGATTATTCCTGCCAAAGTAGGAGGACAAAAAGAAGTGGTTTTCGGTAAAGGAGAGAAGCTTCCATTGCCAGATCATTTCCTAAAAGAAGATGAGGATGACGACAAATCTGGTCTGCACTTATCTAAGTATAGTCCGGAAGCACGCATGCTTATGGAAAAACAAGGATACGACTTCACACTCGGAGAAGGTTTATACTTCGATCGAGGTTCCCGTGTCCCAGTCAAAGCGGCATATGTACCAAAAGGGAAACCCGATGACTATTATCGTCATAAGAGAGGCTTAGGCTATGTCTCATCAGATGACGAGTGTGGTTGGCAAATTATCGATCAAATTGCTAACAAAGCTAAGGATGGGTACTTGCCAGATTCTTCAGCTGAGGATTCCGACACAAGTTTGGGAGAAATGTTCAAGACATTAATGTCGAACATGACTACAGCTGATCCATCGACATTGGAGGACGACGATCAAATACCAACGTGGGAAGACCCATGGGTTCATCACCTAAACATGCAATATGGTGATAGGTTCGAACAGAGAGAGCCACCCACCGAAGACGAAGTAGTCCAAATTAATATGGGCGATGAGGCCAATCCAAAGCCCATATTCATCAGCGGTAGTCTTCCCCCAGATGAGAAGGAAGAGTTAATTGCCCTTATCAGGGAGTATATCGACGTCTTCGCTTGGAACTACGAAGACATGCCAGGGCTCGACCCCAATGTGGCGATGCACCGCCTCGACATCAAGCCGGATGCCAAACCTGTCAAACAACAGCAAAGACGGTTTCGTCCGCAGATTATGGAAGCCATCGAGGCAGAGGTTAAGAAGTTGATCGACTCAGGATTTATCCGAGAGGAGCAACATCCAGACTGGTTAGCCAACATCGTTCCCGTCATGAAGAAGAATGGCAAAATCAGGATCTGCATCGACTTCAGAAACCTGAATGAAGCATGTCCAAAAGACGATTTTCCTCTCCCAATCACGGATGTCATTATCGACAATACATGCGGATTCGAGAGAATGTCCTTCATGGACGGCTTTTCAGGGTATAAGCAAATCAAGATGCACCCGGATGACGAGAAACATACTGCATTCCGAACGCCCCTCGGTGTCTTTTGCTACACGGTGATGCCTTTCGGTCTGAAGAACGCAGGTGCCACATACCAACGAGCGATGACTAAGATTTTCTAGAAGCACCTCAGGAAAACGGTTGAATGCTACGTTGACGATTTAGTGGTAAAAAGCCGCAACAAAGAAGATCACATCAAGGACTTGAGAACGATGTTTGATCTCATGCGGAGTCATCAATTGAAGATGAATCCCACAAAATCTTTCCTCGGAATGTCCAGCAGAAAGTTCCTTGGATTCGTCGTCACCACTAAGGGTATACACATCGACCCAGACAAAGTAAAGGCGATACATGAGTTGCAGCCCCCGAGAAATCTAAGAGAGCTCAGAGGATTGCAAGGGCGTTTAGCTTACATCAGGCGGTTCATCTCAAATCTTTCGGGGAAGTGCCAACCATTTTCTAAGCTAAACAAGAAGGGCGTGTCATTTATTTGGGACGATTCTTACCAAAAAGCACTCAAAGATATCAAGACATATCTGATGAATCCCCCTGTTCTTGTTGCACCAAAATCAGGTAAACCGTTCTTGATTTACATCAAGGCGATGAACCATTCGATAAGTGCTTTATTAGCACAAGACGATGATAATGGTCCCGAACAGGCAGTCTATTACCTAAGTCGGACCTTGATAGGCGCCGAATCTCGGTATCCGATGATCGAGAAAGAATGTCTCGCATTGGTGTTCGTAGTACAGAAGATGCGACATTACTTGGTGGGCCAGACGATTTACGTCATTGCCAATGTTAATCCGGTACGGGTATTCATGACTCAACCGGGCTCGATGAATTGGCGGTTAGCAAAGTGGGCTCTTCTCTTGTCCTAGTACGATTTGCACTTCAAACAGCAGAAGTCGGTCAAAGGACAAGCGATTTGTGACCTTTTGGCGGCAAGTCCGACAACAGATACGGTTGAGATATATGATGACTTGCCAGATGAAACCCACGAGGTTAATACCACGTCACACCAACAAGTATGGCAATTATACTTTGATGGTGCTTCGAGAGCAGTTAATAAGGCAATAACTCCTGGATGTTCTAGAGTCTCCTCCGGAGTTGGAGTTGTCTTAGTGTCCCCGGGGAAGCACGTGATGCCTCGGGCGTATTCGCTGACTGGACCATGTTCCAATAACATAGTCGAGTACAACGCGCTCCTCATTGGACTCAGTTTCGCCAAGGAGCTGGGGGTCGAATATCTTGAAGCTTTTGGGGATTCTCAATTGATAGTCAATCAAGTTCGTGGAGAGTATGAAGTAAGGAACCAAGACCTGATCCCATACCACCAGGAGGCCATTAGAATGGTAGATTCTTTTGAAGAATTTTATATCGAATACATCCCGCGTCTCCAGAACGCTTATGCAGATGCACTGGCAGCACTAGCAGTATCACTCGCGCAGCCGCCCAAAACTGAACTGCTAGTCACAATGAGATCACACCAACTCTGCATACCCATATACGATATGGATATTGAAGAGGAGGATGATAGAAATGTAAATGCCAAAGAGGTGAACTCAACTCAAATCGGGTCTGAGTCCCGCGATTGGCGTTTTCCCATCATTGATTACGTCCAATATGGCATCTTGCCGGAGGACGCAAAAGAAAAAGAATCAATCCGCCGAAGAGCACCAAGGTTCTTTTATAATACCGAGACCCGTACGTTATATCGTCGGGGGTATGATGATTTGCTTCTCCGATGCCTTTCGAACGAAGAAGCAAAAGAAGTTCTCAAGGAAGCACACGAGGGAGAATGCGGTGCGCATCAACCTGGTCCCAAGCTGTATGATCGAATCAGAAGAATGGGATATTTCTGGCCAACGATGGTTCGTGACGCGATCGAGTACGCCCGAGAATGTCATGCTTGTCAAGTGCATGCAAATTATATGCACCAACCTCCGGAGCGGTTACACACGTCAACCACGTCCTGGCCATTCGAGACATGGGGTATGGATATTGTCGGTCCTATCTTTCCTCCTTCAGTCAAAGGTGATCGATTTATCCTCGCTATCACGGACTACTTTTCAAAGTGGGCTGAAGCAATTCCGCTTAAAGAAGTGAAGACGAACAACGTCATCAACTTCATCAAGCATCATGTCATATACCGACACGGCGTGCCGAGGCGGATCATTCACGACAACGGTCCGCAATTCATAAGCAACGCCTTCATCAGGTTCTGTGACAAATTCAAGATTCAAGATGTTTTGTCAATGGCTTATTATCCCGCCGCTAATGGATTAGCTGAAGCTTTCAACAAGACGATCATCAAAATCTTATCAAAACTCGTGAAAACCAATAAACGAGATTGGGACGATAAACTCGGCGAAGCGCTCTAGGCTTATCGCACCACAATACGCACTCCTACGGGAGCCACCTAATATTCATTAGTGTACGGATGTGAAGCTGTGCTGCCATTGGAGATTCAAATTCTCTCCCTTCGGATCGCTCTCGCAACGGAGATGACAACCGAAGAGCAACATCAGAAACGTCTCGAAGAACTCGAGAGGTTGGATGAAAAGCGCTTGGAAGCTCAACAACACATTGAGTTCTATCAGGCAAGAATGTCAAGGGCTTTTGACAAAAGGGTCCGCCAAAGAAGCTTCAAGGAAGGAGATCTGGTCCTCGCTGCTCGTCGACCAATAATCCTCACCTCCAAGAAGAAAGGTAAATTCGAACCTAAGTGGGAAGGACCGTTTGTAATAGACACAGTCTATTCAAACGGCGCTTACCGCCTAATTTCTTTAGAGGGTGACAGGTAATTAATGCTAATAAATGGGAAGTTTTTGAAAAAGTACTATCCCTAGTACATTCAGGATAACTCATTTATCGGGAAGTTCCTTGAAGAATATTACACTTAATATTCTAGAGGATAACCCAAATTCATTTTCACCACCAAAATCCCTCACTGATCAATTCCAATTGACAGTGAGTCCACCAAAAAGGTCCACTCTCAGTTCGGAGTCCCCTTTCGATAAACGAAAGAACTCCTTTCCTTTTCTCTTTGGTTAAACCTTCTCATGGTTATAATCGAAGTTGAAATTTCACTTCGATAAACGAAGAACTCTTCTTTCGATCAGATAACCAATCCTATAAAAGGAAAGTTTATCAGCATCTTCCAAATTCTCGGAGTGGAGATCCCACTTCTAGTTTCTTTCTTGCACTGGAAATAGAATATAAAATTCTTCCTTTCCAGAATCCGGGAAATAGAATATAAAATTCTTCCTTTCCCACACCAACTCTTTTTCCAAAATTTATCAATTTAGGATTCATCCTAGGAAGTTTATCCCTAATCCTAAGCAGGGATAAGTCTGCGCCTAACACGCGCTGCCGGTTTACTCTTTTTCCGATTAAAAAAGACACCAGAGTTCGATTCTGGGGTATTTTATCCTGAAACCTAAGCAATGATAAGTCCGCGCCTAACACGCGCCGCCGGTTAGTTCTTAACCGTTGAAAAGAACACTCGTCCACATATTCAACATTGTGGCAGGTTGTTATTAATAACACCAAAATCCATGCCTCACACGCGTGGGGAATTTCATCCTGAATCCTAAGAAAGGATATGTCGACGCCTAACACGCGTCGCCGGTTTGATCTTTATCCGTAGAAAAAGATACCAGAGCCTGACTCTGGGGACCTTTATCCCGAAGCCTAAGTAGGGATAAGTCAACGTCTAATACACGTTGCTGGGTAGCCTATTCCCATAACAATGGCAAAGTCTACATATTCAAAGTTGTAGCACAAAGTCTAAGGGAGTTCATTCCTTTAGCACAACGTCACATGCGGAACGGATTTAAACAATCCGCATGTAAGCCCGACTCAAACGGTAGTCGGTAAGAGCACATCAAATCCGTTAAAGGCTGAGGATTTGCCAAAAATCCTAAGTCAACGTCTCATACACGTTGCTGTTTAGTCTTTTCACAGGAGAAAGACGAAGTCTACGTATTCAATATCGTAGCACTAAAAGAGTTAACTCTTTTAGCTTAACGTCACGTGCGGAACGGATCTAGACAATCCGCATGCTAGCCCGACTCAAACGGTAGTCGGTAAAGGCTAATCAAATCCGTTGAAGGCTGGGGGTTAGCCAAAAATCCTAAAGTCAACACCTAACACGTGTCGCCGGGTAACCTATTCCCGTAACAATGGCGAAGTCTATGTATTCGACATCATAGCACAAAGTCTTAGAGAATTTAATCTCTGAGCGCAACGTTACATGCGAACGGATTTAAACAATTTGCATGCTAGCCCGACTCAAACGGTAGTCGGTAAAGGCTCATCAAACCCGTTGATGGCTGGGGGTTTGCCAAAAATTCTATGAGTATTATGGTCAATCATTTCAAACGGAATGAGGAATCATAATAAAGATAAAGATGAAAACCAGTTTCACTAAAAGAACCAAAAGAGTCAAAGTACACAGCAAACCAAATCATACATCAAGCCCATGATCAAAAATCTGCTGGCTGATCTTAGAAAGCTTCTCATCATAAGCTTGCCTAAGTTCAGCTCTAATGGACTCCTCGGTGGCGGTCGAAGTCTTCGCAGCAGTCTCCTCTATCTCGACTAGCTTCTGCTTCAAGGACTTCAACTCATCAGACAAAGCCGTGCAGGTTTGCTGATCCTGTGCTTCTGTCATCTGAAGAATACCCAAAGTCTCCTCTTCTTCGCGGAGTTCTCTTCTGAGCTGGTCTATCTTGGTCTCACAAGAGGTAATGGAAAAGCCGAGCTCGGCAAGTGAAGATAATCTGGTAGCAAGGCCGGTCTCAACTCGATCCACTCGGTCTCGCTGCATCTGAACCTCAAGATCAGCAAGAATCTGAGTCTCTCGTAGTGACTGTAAGCGAGTATCCAGCTCAGCAGCAATAAATGAGGAGGCGCCTGCATCTCGGAGCTCACGAAACATCTGAAGCTCACGCTCTAAGCAATCGAGGTCATCAACTATAGCCTTTGCCAAATCTGGATATCCTGCCTCCCTTATCGAATTGATTTTAGGGTCAAGGAAAGGCTTGAATTGGCGAAGGAAGAGTCCACCGTGAAAGAGCTTGCCAATCATAGCGTTCACGAAGGAAAAGAAGGAGCGAAGTTCTATGCAGAGAACGATCTTCTCAGGATCGTCGTCTGATAGCAACTCCTTCACAAGGACATGAAGCCGAGAAGAAGGCCCTACACGAAAGAAGAAACCCGTCAAAAATGCTTCGAGGAGGAAATAAATAACATTCTCAGTTGATCAATTCATACCCTCTTGAGTCACTGGGGGTAGTGGAGGTGTAACGGCTGTAGGTGCATCAACTGGTGTAGTTGGTCTCACAGGCGGCTCAACAGGGTTATTCTCGACAAAAGCTCCTGTCAAATTCAAAACGGAATTCGCAGAGGCATTACATTATAGCTGCATTAGTCAAAATTGGCTAGTCCTATAATCAACTTAGAAAGAGGCACATACCTTCAAAGGAACCGTCCTCAGGATTGTTAGCAAATGTGGACTCAGAAAACATATCCCCAAGTAGCTGGTCATCAATCTGAGGGGAGCTATATATGAAGTGCAGCATAGGGGTGTTCGCAAACAAGCCTTCCCCGTCAAAATCATCGAGCGAGAAGTCTGACGCAAGAGAATATAAGTATCCAAGAAGAATGAAGAGACTACAACCAATAAAAAGGAGTTACCTTTTACAAGTGCATTAGCCTCTTTATTTCCAAAATCCTCGGTCGCCTCCTGCAAGTTATCTGAAGGAGCAAGAAGTACAGAGACAATTAGAGTATGCACAAATTCCTTTGTGTACCATCCAAAAGATACATTGTCGATGGTAGATGTACCTGGATTCACGGGATCAGGTCCTACATTGACATTCTCCCCAATGTCAGCAACTCCTGTAGATCTTTCCACCTGGGGCAGGGGGTCAGACTCACCAGGAGATATAGGAACGGGATCAGGGCTCATCTCGCTCTCTCCACGTTCTCCTATATAGAGAATGGAAAAGCATGAGTCAAGGTTCAGAATAATCAAGAGGATGGCCTTCAGGGTAGATGTTACCTCCGTCACTAGAAGGATCATCACCAGCCAAGTCCATATCTGAGGCTCGGGAAGCTGCACGCGGCTTACGGGCTAATCTCTTCCGCCTAGCAGTAGGGACAATAGTCGAAGGTCTCGCTCTGGGAGGAGGACGAAATTCTTCTTCCTGGTCACCAATGGTCCCTGAAACATCAAACCATTGTCAGCTTTAATAATTCTGGAAAGCAGAAGAAAAAGATGAGTGATTAACCTCGTTCGGAAAGGTCATCGTAATCTTTGGGGTCTCCGCCTGAAGTCTCATCTGCAGAATGGAATGTCCTCTGTCCCTCTTCATCAATCCGACGAGTCTTGCTCCGTGTCCTCTGTGACCGAGCGTTCTCCCGAATCCTACGGGAATCAACCTGAGAAGCTTCCTCGGCCTCTAGCTCCGCAATCGGCTTCACAGGGATAGTCTTGTTGGCTGCTAACAACCACTTGCAGCTCAAGAAAGTGAGATTCAACTGCCGGTCAGCACTCAGAAGACTGAATTTAGCACCAGTACAGCCAGTCACGGTCCACAACCAAGCACGGAGACCATCCACCAAACCACCGTGGGCCCGAAGCTACAGACGGGGGTTCCCGGGGTTCCCGACGTAAAGCTGATCATAGCCAAACTGGCGAGCGAATCGGCAGGGTAGATATGGCTCTATGAAGCACTGACCCCTCACCCAAAAAGTCAGATAACCTGGCTTGATGTTCACTAGCCAGTTGAAGCAGCCGATGTCTAAGTGAGTGCGATACTCCCTTGGCCTCTCCTCGTCTATCAAACAATCGCCGTATCGGCCGGAGAACTGCGGAAAGCAAGTGGAAAATGCCCAACACTTGTGGACCTACAGCTGCTGTCTAATCTCAGAAAATATGCGTCCTTCCCACTTGCCATTCTCAAGCAACTGTAATAGGGGAACGGAGTGGTCGATGGCGCTCGGTACCGACATCATATCCGAACGGTGAAGGACGAACCAGGCCATCAAATAAGTATACGGGAGCTCCGTCTTAACGGTGGGAATCTGACCTGGCAAATCACTCTCCTTCCGTGTAAAAGCACCAGAAAGCTGTCGAAGTCCTCGATGGATGTCGGCCACCATCACCGGAAGAAGTGAAAGCTCCTTCTTGTAGGCGAGCTGAACTGCTGGGTAGAGCACTTCCAAGGGCAAGGCGTCGCCAGACTGATAGGGAACC
>BQKN01045676.1:2484-15914 GCA_022839385.1 Asparagus kiusianus
TCTCTTGGATTGCTATAAATAGCCCCCCCTTGGCCTCTCTTCTAAGGGCCGGATTTTTGGAGAGCTTGGAGAGAAGAATTTCAGATTTTGAGCATAGCCTTGAGATCTGAAATTCAAGAGCGGAGCGGCGAAGCCCTGCCGGAGCGAGGAGTCGACCGTCTTCATTCACCACCTCCTTCTTTTCCTTAGTGTTGCCCCCTTAGCGGTGACACTAAGAAGAGTTAGTGCCTCGTTTTACCGAGACATAAGCTTTACACTTCAGAGATCTCACGCAGATCGACGAAGTTCAGTTTCCATATCCCACGCGGGTAGACGAAACTCTGCCGGATTCTCCCGGAACGGATCTTGATCGATCGGCGGTCCACGGATATCTACATCCCCGTCACAGGCCAAAGACCCACGCAAGCAAGCACCGATAAACGGGACTTGCGTTTATTTTCGAGAGGGTTGTAATCTTTGTTTTCATTTTGTTTGTAACAGATTTCAAATTAATGAAAACAGCAACTTTCGACGAAAACAAGCTGGCGACCACAGTGGGAGCCAACGATCTCGCCACCGAGATCGTCGTGACGCAACCGGCCTTCAAGATCCGAGTGAATGAAGAGATCGAATACGAGTTCGATCAGAAGAAGTATGAGGAATACCTCTCATCCTCCTCCTCCAGATCCGCCTCCCCGAACCGGCGCAAGAAGACATCCTCTTCCAAGAATGTTCGTGGGACGTCCAGCTCCAAGGCCCAAGAGCCCGTTGCCGCCGCTGCCTTCGCACCACGCAACAACCCCGAGCCGTTCAACGTGGTCAAAGCAGCAAATCCGGCTCTCCCATCAACCTCAAAGGCGATGGATGATGCAACTCCAGCCCCGTCAAAGAGGGCACTCCAAAGGCGTCGTCAACGCCTCGCTCAGCAACTCGCCAAGGCTAGGGAGTCAAAAGACGGAGTGCGCTACACGGAGGATCTAAAATCCAGGTACCGCCAAGAGCAACGGCAAGCAATTAACCTCCCCTCCAAAACAGAAATGAACGAATGGGTTTGTGTAAAGAGGAACCGCTCTACTCTTGAGGAGCACATCAGGAAGCGTAAGGCATTGCTTGCGCATGCCCGAGCCCTGCTGCAAAAGGCAGAGGGAATGCAGAAAGACGAGGTGGCCAAAAGGCCATCCACAAGCAAATGGGTGTGGTTGCCAAAGTCGAAACCAACACCTCAAACACAAAAGGGTGGAGTTGCTGCCCGAGTTTTTCCAACACCAGCACCTCCAACAAAGATGGGTGGAATTGTCCCCCAAGACTCTCCAAAATCAGCGCCTCAAACACAAGTGATTGGAGCCGCTGCCCGAGCCTCTTCAAAACCAGATCCGGTGCCTTCAACAGAGCTAGGTAAAAACGGGGATCATTCAAGATCCTAAGCTCCTTTGATGGGTCGCCTCGGTCCTCTACCAGAGAACCGAGGAAGAGTACCCGTCAAAGAACGATTGGGACCGTTGAAAGGTCCCCAAGTTGTAAATCACACCAGGGGTAGTATTAATCTCCCCAAGAAAGTTGACAAAGGGAAAGCCCCAATCACCGACCGCATCGGATTGCGAGTCGAATTAAAAGAGCCCGTTCAGTTTATACGCTCGCAAAAGCGTAAAATTGAACGGGCCACTACTGATAAATCTAACCAAGTGTTGCATTCCCGAAGGGAGGCGCGCTCATCTGAGGATGAGAGTGTTATATCGGGGAACACATACCAACATTCTGTAGGTTGCTCCAGCTACAAAGCTGATGAGTTGTACTACAGAGCTGGGGGTATGGAAAAACCCCGAAAAAGATGTATGCAGGACATGGAGCCCCGCTGCCCGTGTGCAAGTATCATTAAGCCGGTGCTATCCGAGTGCTGTTGTAACGGTCCTCCAAGAAGAATCTCAGTGTTCGAAAGACTCTCCAAACCGAGGCATTTCCAGAAGAAGAAACTGACCTGCCGGGAGGTCGAGTATCCAAGGGTGTCGGTCAATATGACCGGCAAGGGAAATTCAATTCAACCCTTCAGCGTAGAACAGCTCGCCGAGATATCCCGGTGCGTGACACGGTTGCGGCCCGGAACCAGCGGCCAAAAGAACTACCAAAGAGTACCAATTGGGCTCTCCTTGGAAGAAGAAGAGTCAGAGGCTGAATCAGACTCTTGCTCGGCGGTGGCATCTGATGACACGGCCTCGAGTGCGGGCCAACCGTACGAATCGCTCATGATCAGTGCTGAACAAGTATCCAAGATACTTGAAGAAGCCCTCGCCAAACAGAAGGAGAGCTTCAAGTTCGAAATGGAGATGACCCTGCAGCGGATGAGGGAGATGCACGACCAACAGATTGCGGCGTTGACAGTCCACCAAGGAGAGCCAAATCGACGCAATCCAGAAGAGAATGAACGGGAGGCTGATAATATCCCTCCTGTCAACACCGACAATGGGGTTGGTCCCGCAGAAGATAATGCAAAAGAGGACCACGTCGCCTCTCCCAGAAGCCACTCAAAGGCCGAGACGAGCGATGACAAGAAGATGAAGGACCTAGAGAGCAAAATCAACGCCTTGATGAGTGCTCAAGAGGTAAAAAGATCCGGTATACCCTGCCCATATCCAAGGGAGTGGGAATCGATCCCATATCCGGCAAAGTTTAATCTAATTAACTTTACGCCGTTTGATGGGAAGGGTTCCCTACCCAACACTTAATCTATTTCAAGTCTCATTTAGGAATTATTTCCGGAAATGAGCCCCTCATGGTGCGGTCATTCGTCGGCACTCTTCGCGGAGCTGCCTTCGATTGGTATCGCCGTCTCAAGCCCGGAAGTATCAACGGCTGGGATGACATGGAGGACATGTTTCTAACAAATTTCTTTGATGATGACACCGAGGTCTCAATCGGCACGCTGTTCGATGAAAAACAAAAGAATGGCGAGACGGTTGAAAACTTCGTGAAGAGGTTCCGGAACAAGGCTATGAATTGCAGGGATCCGGTTAGCGAAGATTTCATTCTTGAGACTTGCCACAACAACCTCACGCTCGACATCCTCGAGGCTATGGGAATGGCACCGCCGAAGACCTGGAAGGACCTTAAGGAACGCGGAGAAAGAGCCGAGCGATTCCTCAAAAGGAAAAAGGTTGAACGGGGCCAAATACCAAACAATGTCCCACAACAGAGGAACTTTACCCCTAAGGGTAAGGGGAAAGCACAAGCAAATGCGGTAGATGCAAATCAAGTGTTTGAGGTGCAAGCACAGCCACAGCAGCCGCAGCAGCAGCAACAGAGGGCGCCTCAACAACCCAGGTGGTAGCAACAGCCCCAGAAGCAAAAGGTTGGAGAGCCGAGGTTCCCAAAAGTCTACTCATTCAAAGAGGATGAAATCCCCGGTATCTTCAAGTACTTGGTCGAGAACAACAAGATCAAGCTGCCGCCGATTCAGGATCAAGAAGATGCCAAGAGGGTCAATGATCCGAAATACTGCGCATTCCACCGAGCGGTGCACCATCCTACCAAGGTATGCTACGCTCTCAAAGATAAGATTCAGGCCCTAATCGATGTTGGGGTTATTACCATGAAGCAGCCCAAAGAGAAGAAGGTGGGTGCAAACACCGTATCCATTAGCTTTGGATCTGTTCCCTCGAGTTGGTTCCAACACGAGTCGGTGATCAAAGCGGCGGTGAAGACGGTGAATGATGATCCGCACCAACAGCGTCAGAAAGGGCTTGTGCCACACACAGCCCCAAATGGCGAGATCTTATGGGTTCATCCGGACTTGATCGCAGATGAACAGTGGGCCACGACCTCTTCCACAAAGAACAAGAAGAAGTCGAAGAGGAAGGGCAAATCCTGTTACGGGGCCTCTGCTATACCGGGGGTGGATGACGACAAAATTCCGACCTTCCCGCTATCTGAAGACGAGCAAGAAGCTTTTGCAACCCGAAGCGGGAACGAGTATCATTTCAAGTATCCGGATGCCACCGAGCAGTTGGGTACCAAAACCCCACCTTCCAAGACATTGGCGGAGTTGGGAATTTCAGCAATTCCCCCAACACCTGCGGTGGCAACAGAGAGAATCCCGCAGAAAGATAAAGGAAAAGAGCCTGTACATCAAGAAGCTCAGAACCCGAGGCCGTCTCGATTCAATCATCCAATTGGACGAGACAAACCGGGGAATGCAAGCTCTCAGCCCCATTTTGACATCATGGCACAATTGGCCAACATCCCGGCCCGGATAACTCTATATGAGTTGCTGCGGTTGTCGAAGGATACACGGAAAGCACTACAAGAAGCCTTGAGTGATTCCGAAGCCTTCTTGACTCGGATCAAACCATTCCCCGAGGAGCCGGAGTCGTCAGCTCAGCATTGCAACCTCGCGGCTCACCATTTTCCCTGCATTTCTTTCACCAAAGAAGACATGCAGACGAAGAATTCAAATCATGATAGGCCGTTGTACTTCACCGGGCATATTGGCTCCAGCGTTGTCAACCGGATCCAAGTCGATCCGGGTTCCGCTGTTAGCATCATGCCATTCCGATTGATGCATCATCTCGGAATCCCGACTAGCAAATTAGCGTCCACTGGCATGACGATTTACGGATTCAACACCAGCGGGTCCAAACCCTTGGGGAAGATCCGAATCAAATGCCAGATTGGGGATTTGAAGTCGGAAGTAACATGCTATGTGATTGACGCGGAAACATCCTATAACTTACTGTTGGGTCGGCCTTGGATACACGGTAACCTTATAGTCCCGTCAACTCTACATCAGTGCTTCAAATATGTGGGCACAGATAATGAAGTCAAGACGGTGGTCGCGGATAAGCAACCGTTCAAGGGATTGGAGAATTATTTCACCGATTCCCTTTTATACGGCGCTGAATCCGATACTGAACCATCGGCCCAGGGAACGGACAGCGGAGATGAAGCTGATACCGAACCAGGGTTTGATTATGATGGCGGTTTTGTTTTAAACGACATTGTACCCATTGTAATCAATCTTGACGATGATGAATCATCGGAAGATAGTTGTAATTGGCAACTTGCCGAAGAACTATCAATAAACGATGATTTAGAGTACTCGACGGGTCTCGATGATATCACCAACGAACTCTATGCTAACCCTGATTTATATATGCCTCTTCAATCATTTTGTTTGACGAAGAAGCAGGTACGCGACCCTTGCGGAACAACGCTTATCATCCCCGCAGGGATTGGGGGTGGAAAGGAGGTCGTCTACGGCAAAGGAAGAGCATCTCCGATACCTGACCACTTCATGGAAAAGGAAGACGACGATGATAAACCGGCCCGTCATCTGTCCAAATACGATGCGAAAGCGCGCAATATGATGGAAAGGCACGGGTATGACTTCAAGCTCGGAGAAGGTCTTTTCTTTGGTCGAGGTCCACGGGTTCCACCCCGAATGGCCTATGTACCAAAGGGAAAACCCGATGATTATTATCGCCACAAAAGAGGTCTAGGCTATGTCTCATCAGATGATGAGTGTGGCTGGCAAATTATCGACCAAATTGCTAACAAGACTAGGAAGGGATATTCTTCTGACTCTTCGGGTTGGGATTCCGACGCTAGTCTTGGTGAGGTGTTTAAGAAGCTAATGTCGAATATGGTCACGGTTGATCCAACGACAATAGAAGAAGATGATGAGATGCCGACATGGGAAGACCCGTGGGTTCATCACTTAAGCATGCAGTACGGTGATAGGTTCGAGCAAAGAGAGCCTCCTACCGAAGACCAAGTCGTTCAAGTAAATATGGGCAGCGAAGAAAATCCGAAGCCAATATTCATCAGCGACAGCCTCCTACCTGAAGAGAAGGAGGAGTTGATTTCTCTTATCCGGGAGTACATCGACGTGTTCGCCTGGAATTATGAAGACATGCCAGGTCTCGACCCAAACGTAGCAGTGCATCGTCTCAACATCAAGCCGGAGGTCAAACCAGTCAAACAACAACAACGACGGTTTCGTCCGCAAATGATGGAAGCGATCGAAGCTGAAGTCAAAAAGCTTGTTGATTCGGGATTTATCCGAGAGGAGCAACATCCCGAATGGCTTGCCAATATTGTTCCGGTCCTTAAGAAGAACGGGAAGATCAGGATATGCATCGACTTCAGGGATCTTAATGCAGCCTGTCCAAAAGATGATTTTCCTATCCCCATCACGGATGTTATCATTGACAATACGTGTGGGTTCGAGAGGATGTCCTTCATGGATGGTTTCTCTGGTTACAACCAGATAAAGATGCATCCAGATGATGAGAAGCACACTGCATTCAGAACGCCTCTCGGTGTCTTCTGCTACACAGTCATGCCCTTCGGCCTGAAAAATGCAGGTGCTACATATCAGCGAGCTATGTCGAAGATCTTTCAGGAACATCTCCGAAAGACTGTCGAATGCTACGTGGACGATTTGGTCGTGAAAAGTCGTGATAAAAAAGATCACATCAAAGACTTGAAGACCATGTTCGACTTGATGCGGGCCCATCAGCTGAAGATGAACCCTACCAAGTCTTTCCTCGGAATGTCCAGTGGCAAATTCCTGGGATTCGTCGTCACCACCAAAGGTATTCACATTGATCCGGATAAAGTGAAGGCGATCAATGAATTGCAATCTCCGAGAAACCTCAAAGAGCTCAGAGGACTGCAAGGGCGATTGGCTTACATCCGTCGATTCATCTCGAACCTTTCGGGGAAATGCCAACCGTTCTCCAGGCTCACAAAGAAGGGCGTGTCATTCGTATGGGACGATGCTTGTCAGAAAGCATTCGAGAGTATTAAAGAATATCTCTCGAAGCCTCCCGTACTCGTTGCACCGAAATCGGGCAAACCGTTCTTGATTTATGTCAAGGCGACGAGCCACTCATTAAGTGCATTGCTTGCACAAGATGACGATAACGGTCACGAGCAGGCGGTGTATTATTTAAGCCGAACCATGGTAGGCGCAGAATCTCGATATCCTATGATTGAGAGAGAGTGCCTGGCTCTAGTGTTCGCCATCCAGAAGATGCGGCATTACTTGGTCAGACAGACCATATATGTCATTTCCAAAGTTAACCCGGTCCGAGTGTTCATGACTCAACCGGCTTCCATGAGCTGGCGATTAGCGAAGTGGGCTTTACTCTTGTCCCAATATGATCTGCACTTCAAACAGCAGAAGTCAGTAAAAGGACAGGCCATCTGTGATCTCTTGGCAGCTAATCCAACTACGGACACCGCCGAAATGTACGACGACCTACCTGATGAAACTCACGAAGTCAACGCAACTTCGCACCAGCCAGTTTGGCGTTTGTACTTCGACGGCGCTTCACGAGCAGCTAATGCCGCAGGTACTCCTGGATGTTCTAAGGTCTCCTCCGGAGTTGGAGTGGTCTTAGTTTCCCCAGGAAAACATGTGATGCCTCGAGCCTACTCATTAACTGAGCCGTGCTCGAATAACGTAGCAGAGTATAACGCACTGATTATAGGACTCAACTTCGCCAAGGAGCTGGGGGTTGAGTATCTCGAAGCCTTCGGTGATTCTCAACTGATCGTCAAACAAGTCCAAGGGGAGTATGAAGTCCGAAGTCAGGATTTGCTACCATACCACAAGATGGCGGTGGAGCTAGCGGAATCATTTGAAGGATTCTTCATCGAGCACGTTCCGCGGTTGCAAAACACTTACGCGGATGCATTAGCAGCTTTAGCTGTATCCCTAGCACAGCCACCCGGGACAGAACAATTTGTCACGGTAGGAACTCACCAACTCTTAGTGCCGCTTCACGATGAAAATGGCAGGGAAGAAGAGGTTCTGGAGGCGCACACAACTCAGGCTGAGTTCGAACCTCGGGATTGGCGTTTCCCCATCATCGACTACGTCCTACATGGAATCTTGCCAGAAGACGTGAAGGAA
Organism: Asparagus kiusianus; assembly: GCA_022839385.1. NCBI lineage: Eukaryota > Viridiplantae > Streptophyta > Magnoliopsida > Asparagales > Asparagaceae > Asparagus > Asparagus kiusianus. The sequence continues at coordinate 10,376 of BQKN01045676.1, forward strand.
AGAGAGTCGATCAGACGAAGAGCTCCAAGATTCTACTATAATACGGAGAATCGAACGCTCTACCGCAGGGGGTATGATGGCATGCTCCTGTGTTGCTTATCGACCAAGGAAGCCGAAGAAGTGCTCAGAGAGGCGCATGAAGGAGAGTGCGGCGCACACCAACCTGGCCCCAAGCTTTATGATCGCATCAGGAGAATGGGGAATTTCTGGCCTCACATGATGCATGAAGCAATCGTATACGCCCGGAAGTGTCACGCGTGTCAGGTACACGCGAATTACATGCACCAACCTCCGGAACATCTACATCCTTCGGTTACATCGTGGCCGTTCGAGACCTGGGGAATGGACATTGTTGGTCCTATAAATCCCCCTTCGGTTAAAGGCGATCGGTTCATCCTGGCGATCACTGACTACTTCTCCAAATGGGCCGAGGCAGTTCCACTCAGAGAAGTTAAGACGAGCAACGTCATTGCATTCATCAAGCACCATATCATCTACAGGCATGGTGTTCCAAGACGAATCATACACGACAACGGTCCTCAATTTATCAGCAACGCCTTCATAAGGTTCTGCGAAAAGTTCAAAATTCAGGACATCTCGTCAACAGCTTATAATCCCACAGCAAACGGGTTAGCTGAAGCCTTCAACAAGACTATCGTAAAGCTCTTGTCAAAGCTTGTGAAAAACAACAAGCGAGATTGGGATGATAAGCTCGGCGTAGCTCTATGGGCCTATCGTACCACTGTACGTACACCGACTGGCGCCACCCCATACTCATTGGTGTATGGATGTGAAGCCGTTCTCCCTCTGGAAGTCCAAATTCCGTCTCTTCGGATCGCTCTTGCAACCCAGATGACGACCGAGGAACAACATCAAAAACGCCTCGAAGAACTCGAGATGCTCGATGAAAAGCGCCTGGAAGCTCAATAGCATATTGAGTTTTACCAGGCCAGAATTTCTCGAGCCTTCGACAAAAGAGTTCGACAAAGGAGTTTTAAGGAAGGGGATTTGGTCTTAACTGAAAGACGTCCCATGATCCTTAACTCCAAGAAGAAAGGCAAATTTGAACCCAAATGGGAAGGACCGTTCGTAGTAGAAACAGTTTACTCGAACGGCGCCTATCGCCTAGTCACCAAAGATGGTGACCGGCTCATGATGCCAATAAATGGCAAATTTCTGAAGAGATACTATCCTTAGTATCCTCAGAAGAGTTGAGGTACCGGGAAGTTCCCGGAAGAATACCACATCGGGGTATTCTTAGGGATAACCCGGTCGCTGATGAACAAGAAATCAATGATCAAATTCCGAATATTCTTGTTTGTCAGAATCTAACTCTCACAAGCCCTTTTTTGCTGAGATGAGATCTAATCATTCGATAGACTAATCTCCCCTCACGAAACTTTCAGTGGTCTCTGACTACTCATAGTCTCTACCACACATTTCCCTTGGTCAAACCTTACTACAGTTAGGACCAAAGCCAAATTCCCCTCTCGATTCGTCCAAAGAACGAGAGGTCCACAAATCGATCGATCAAGCCCTTCTACGGCTAGGATCGTCTCAAATTTCCCACTTGGTCAAACCTTACTACAGTTAGGACCACAACCAAAATCCCCTCTCGATTCCTCCAACGAACGAGAGGTCCACTTTCAATTCAAATGACCAAACCTTACGATAGTTAGGGTCGTTTGAACCTTTCGATTCGATAATCAAACCTTACGACAGTTAGGATTATCAGAATCTTTTTGATTCTCGGAGTGGAGATCCCACTCCTAGTTTCACCTGTCGGATCCTGGGGGTGGAGATCCCACCTCGAGTTTCCTTTCCTGCTGAAGATAGAATATAAAATTCTTCCTCTTCAGAGTCAAATGACCAAACCTTACGACAGTTAGGGTCGTTTGAACCTTTCGATTCGATAATCAAACCTTACGACAGTTAGGATTATCCGAATCTTTTCGATTCTCGGAGTGGAGATCCCACTCCTAGTTTCATCCTGTCGGATCCTGGGGGTGGAGATCCCACCTCGAGTTTCCTTTCCTGCTGAAGATAGAATATAAAATTCTTCCTCTTCAGAGTCAAATGACCAAACCTTATGACAGTTAGGGTCGTTTGAACCTTTCGATTCGATAATCAAACCTTATGACAGTTAGGATTATCCGAATCTTTCCGATTCTCGGAGTGGAGATCCCACTTCTAGTTTCATCCAGTCGGATCCTGGGGGTGGAGATCCCACCTCGAGTTTCCTTTCCTGCTGAAGATAGAATATAAAATTCTTCCTCTTCAGAGTCGAATGACCAAACCTTACGACAGTTAGGGTCGTTTGAACCTTTCGATTCGATAACCAAACCTTACGACAGTTAGGGTTATCCGAATCTTTTTGATTCTTGGAGTGGAGATCCCACTTCTAGTCTCCCACTTTCCCCTGTCTTTGCTTTTAGAAAAGACAGAGATGAAGTCGGCGCCTAACACGCGTTGCCGGGTAGTCTTTCCCGTGAGAAAGACGAAGTCTATGTATTCAAAGTCATAGCATAAAGTCTCGGAGGGCTCGCTCTCTTAGCACAACGTTACATGCGGAACGGACCTAGACAAATCGCATGCTAGCCCGACACAAACGGTAATCGGTAAAGGCACGTCAAACCCGTTGAGGGCTGGGGGTTGGCCAATAATCCCAAAGTCTATACCTAACACGTATAGCCGGTTTAGTCTTTTGCCGATTAAAGAAGACACCACGACATCAAATAAGCGTAGGGAAGCTCAACCTTAGGACAAATAAGCTCTGTGGACGGCTTGGGGCCCACCTGTGCAAGGCTGCTAACCACGCTCCTAAGCCCGCAATGGATACTGGCTACCATCGCTGGAAGCAGAGAAAGTTCCCTCCCGTAAGCTAGCTGGACCGCAGGAAAGAGCACCTCGAGGGGTAGAGCGTCTGAAGATTGATATGGAACAACACACTTCTTCAGCCAAAGAGCAAGGTATCCAGCTAACAGGGACCGAGGCCCGATAGACTTCTGTGCACGATGAAGGAACGAGCGAAACTTAGTCCCAGCCGGAAAAGCTCCCTCGGAACCATCAATGGTATAAGAATGAGTCTCATTCTTCTCCATCAGCTCGTTAATAGCAGCAGGGGATAAAACATCCAACTCATGCAGGGGCTCCCCGGAATCATCCTCCAAGTTAGGAAACAGGTAAAGGGCAAACCGCTTTAAACTTATCTTCCTCTTCGTCTTGGCTGGAGCGGGAGTCAGAAGCAAGGAGGTATGGTAGTGGCAGGTGAGGTCCCAGAGGGTATCATACACATCGGGAGTATCTTTCTTCAACCACTCCAACTGCTGGTTAGAAGGGAAGTACTCCTGATACGGGCAATCTCCCATCGGAAGCCCGGAAACCTGGTGCATCTCGTGAAGAGCCAACCCTAGCTCTCCACCATTGGTCAAGAAAGTGTTACTGTCAGGCATATATGTCTCGAGCAACGCCAAGAAGTGACGGCAGCTAACTGCAAGTCCATGCATAGTGGCTCGTATGGGCACGTATAATCCACTGCTCTTCAAGTCTTTCTCCCAGCGTCCCAGAACATAACTGGTCAAACGGGCCCACCATCCCTTAGCCAATGAGGAAACCCAACCATAGCATCTGTACTCCGGTGGAGGTAACTGTCTTCCGAGCTGAGCCAGACGATTCCTCACGGTAGGAGCAACTACCGATATCTCGCCTGGGGTTGCGGTGTCAAGGCCCATGATCCCGGGTCTAAGACCGCAAATAGGGAGATACCCGACAGAACCGAGGCTCTTGTTATGAGAAACATATCCGCACTGAACCCGGTTAGCGCCGTCAGTAAGATGCCAAGACATGCGTCGCTCTAGGGCCTGCCCCTTCAGATGGGTGAAAGAGTACTGACGAGGGATAGAAGGTATATATAGAAAAGCCCCCTCGTCACGGGTCAACCAGTGCTCCTCAGAAAGATCCAATATGGCAGGATCCTCAGCGTGATCCCCAAACAAGAAGCCGGGCTTCTGTAAAGCCCGAGTAGAGGTGGCGTCCGCGGTAAAGGGAGCATCTGTAATGAGTTGGCGCAAACAATGACGTCCCCCATCCAGTATCAAGCAACGGGACTCGTCACAACGATCCCTGTCAAACTGAGGGAGCACACTGACGGCTTGCCTAATCGGATCTGAAGAGAAAACCTCACGGTTACAACCGGTGTTGGCGTGAGAAGGAAGGCTACCCCCGGGAAACTCGACTGCAACAAAGCATGAAAACGGAGTCAGAAAATTCAGGTCATAAAGGCGAGGCGGAATTATTCGCAGGATAATCGGAGAGACGATTTCGAGTAGCCTACACCGAAAGGACGGTATGCGTGATGACACACACACCGACCTGTAAGGTGTAAGACGACACGAGATCGCCCCGATGTATCCAAAGACTTGAATTGGCTAAAGCAAAACAAGTCTGAAACCTTAACCCCCGCGGGAGGGGTATCGGTTCTTCCTTCATGACCCGCGAAAGGTCAATCCAGGACGCAGAGGATAGAAATTCTCACCCCCATAAAGAGAGGCCGCTGAAGAGGACTCAGCGGGAGCCTCCTCCTCGCTGTACTGCGGGAAGGAGCGACTCCTGGAAGGCCGAGTGCGACGAGAAGACATCGCAAACCTGCAGTGAAGAGCAGAACATCAGGTATAATATACATACACGAAATATTGAAAAAGGGAAATTAAGCACTTGGACTTGAAATCCTATAAACAGATAGGATTTCATAGTTAAAGTCTAATTAAACCTACAAATTTCGTGCACGCGAAACGATAATCGTCGTTTCGCGGTAAAATTTTGGTGAAATACCCAAAATACTCCCTGTGCTCAAGGCCAAGTTCAGGTCAAGGACACATGCGATTCGGGTCATGGTCATCATACCTGGTCATCTAACATCCCGATACCCTATAATTTTGATCAAATCTTGCAAATAAGCCCTTTTGCAGAATTTGGTCAATTTTACATAAAAGTCCCTCCACGAGCTTTTGGTTTTGCATCCACATGCCTTTACCAAAAATTTGATCAAGAATTTGGGGTTTAAACAATTCAGATTTCAGCCCCAAATTCGTGGCCCTTTTGCAAATAAGCCCCCAAAATTTTAAGGGGACTGTTTTGCACATAACCCCCTCAAACAATGCCTTAACCCGTTTGCACAAAGCACCCCCATTTCTTGATCAAATAAACATGAACCCAAGCCTCCAAATTTCAGTTCATGTTTAACACAAAAGATCCCCACAAAATTTCAGCCCCTATGGATTTTACAAATAACCCCTTAAAAGTTTCGGCCTCTATCTCTTTTGCACAAAACCACCCGAAACTTTGTGCATACTACTACGAGCATAGATGAACAATCTTTACAAGAAAATAAAGAGATTGAGGAGGAGATCTTACCCAAATCAAAAGAGACTCTTCCGAGCTCGAAAATGGAGGCCAAAACCTTCGTTTGGAAGAGGAGGCGATTCCAGCAAATGGGTACCCGTCAAAATCCCGAGTCTTTTGAGGGGGTGAGGAGTTCTTC
>BQKN01045679.1:0-11778 GCA_022839385.1 Asparagus kiusianus
TCCTAATGGTAAAACTCTGGCAGAACTGGGGGTGGATACGACCCCACCTGTAGCAACCGAGAGACCTCAGAGAGTTGTTAAGCAGAAGGAAAAGGAACCTCAGTCCAAAGAAATTCAAGTTCCGAAGCAGTCTCGTTTCAATAAACCAATTGGACGAGACAAACCGGAAAGTTCAAATGCTCCATATCGGTTCGACGTAATGACTCAGTTAGCCAATATCCCAGCAAGGATCACACTGTACGAGTTATTGCGCCTTTCGAAAGAAACCAGGATAGCATTGCAAGAAGCCTTGGCTGATTCTGAAGTATTCCTCACTCAGATCAAACCAACTCCTGAAGAGCCAGAGTCGTCAATGCAGCATTGTAATCTGGCAGCCACCAAATTCCCTTGCATCGCTTTCACAAAAGAAGATATGCAAGTCAGGAATTCAAAGCATGATAGGCCGTTATATTTCACAGGATATATCGGTTCGAGCACGGTCAACCGGATTCAGGTCGATCCGGGTTCCGCTGTTAGCATCATGCCACTCCGGTTGATGTACCACCTCGGGATTCCCGCCAGCAAGTTAGCCTCAACGGGAACTGTCATTTATGGATTTAACACTAGCGGATCAAGACCGTTAGGAAAAATCCGGGTGAAGTGTCAACTCGGAGATTTGAAGTCTGAGGTCACATGCTATGTGATTGATGCAGAAACTTCCTATAATTTACTGTTGGGTCGTCCATGGATCCACGGTAATCTTATAGTTCCCTCCACCCTCCATCAGTGTTTGAAATATGTCGACGCTAATGAGGAGGTTAAGACGGTGGTCGCGGATAAGCAACCATTCAAGGGGTTAGAAAACTATTTTACCGACTCCCTTCTATATGGTGCTGAGTCCGAAACTGAACCATCGGCCCATGGCACGGACAGCGGAGATGAAGCTGATACCGAAGCCGGGCTCGATTATAGTGAAGGTCTTGTATTAAATGACATTGAACCTCTTGTAATCGATCTGGACGGTGATGAATCGTCGGACGAAAGTTGTAACTGGCAACTTGCCGATGAAATAATAAAAAATGATTTAGAGTATTCGCCTTGTCTTAATGACGTAATGCAGGAATTGTATGATAATCCTAATCTACACATGCCAATTCGTTCGTCCTGCACGGCGACGAAATATCTGCAAAATTCAGCTGGGACAACGGTGATCCTACCTGCAAAGACAGGGGGTGAGAAGGAAATAATCTTTGGGAAAGGGAATCCATCCCCAACTCCTAATCTTTTCTTGGATAGCAATTCAGATGATGAAAAGCCTGGATGGCATTTCTCTCGGTATAGTTGGCAAGCTAATGATTACATGGAGAGACAAGGCTATGATCTTTCGCTTGGTGAAGGTCTTCATTTTGGTCAAGGAGTTAGGGTTCCACCCCGTTCTACTTATGTACCAAAAGGAAAACCGGATAATTATTATAGTCATAATAGAGGTCTAGGTTATAATTCGTCATCTGATGACGAAGATTGCCAACAGATCATTAGCCAATTGATAAATGGAAGCGGGCATTCATCCGACACTTCAATGTGGGACTCTGACACAAGCATCGGAGAGAGATTCAAAGCCCTAATGTCGAACATGGCGACAGTCGATCCTTCTACAACTGAAGAGGACGATCAATTACCTATTTGGGAAGACCCATGGACACATTACATGAATATCCAATATGGCGACCGATTTGAACAAAGAGAACCTCCTACTGAGGATAAAGTGGTCCAAATTAATATGGGTGACGAAACTAATCCGAAACCTATATTTATCAGTGGTGACCTTCCACCAGACGAGAAAGAAGAGTTAATCGCCCTCATTAGAGAGTATATCGACGTCTTTGCTTGGAATTACGAAGATATGCCGGGACTCGATCCGAACGTAGCAATGCACGCCCTCAACATAAAGTCGGATGTCAAACCTGTCAAACAACAACAAAGACGGTTTCGTCCGCAAATTATGGAAGCGATAGAAGCTGAAGTCAAGAAGTTGATCGACTCAGGTTTTATCAGAGAAGAACAACATCCTGAATGGCTAGCTAACATTGTTCCAGTTCTTAAAAAGACCGGAAAGATCAGAATCTGTATTGATTTCAGAGATCTGAATGCCGCCTGTCCTAAAGATGACTTCCCACTACCAATTACGGACGTCATTATTGACAATACTTGCGGATTCGAGAGAATGTCATTTATGGATGGTTTCTCGGGATATAATCAAATCAAGATGCACCCAGACGATGAAAAGCATACAGCATTCAGAACACCCATGGGGGTCTTTTGCTATACGGTTATGCCTTTTGGTTTAAAAAATGCTGGCGCCACGTACCAACGAGCCATGACGCAAATCTTTCAAGAACATCTGCGGAAGACCGTTGAATGCTATGTTGATGATTTGGTCGTTAAGAGTCGTGATAAAAAAGACCACATTAATGATCTGAAGACGATGTTTGATCTGATGAGAACTCATCAGCTAAAGATGAACCCGACTAAATCCTTCCTAGGAATGTCGAGCGGTAAATTTCTCGGATTCGTCGTCACCACAAAAGGTATTCATATTGATCCTGATAAAGTGAAGGCGATAAATGAGCTGCAACCCCCGAGAAATCTTAAAGAACTCAGAGGATTGCAGGGTCGATTGGCATATATCCGTCGGTTTATATCAAATCTGTCCGGAAAATGTCAACCATTCTCTAAACTCGCAAAGAAAGGCGTGTCGTTCATTTGGGATGAAGCATGTCAGAAGGCGTTCGAAGATATTAAAACATATCTAGCGAACTCACCTATTCTCGTTGCACCGAAATCGGGCAGACCGTTTTTGATTTATGTCAAAGCGACGAACCATTCGTTAAGTGCATTACTTGCCCAAGACGACGATAACGGTCACGAGCAAGCAGTATATTACTTGAGTCGCACATTGGTAGGAGCTGAATCTCGCTACCCAATGATCGAGAAGGAATGCCTTGCATTGGTATTTGCCGTCCAGAAAATGCGACACTATTTAGTGGGGCAGACGATTTATGTCATCTCCAACATAAATCCGGTCCGCGTATTCATGACCCAGCCGGCTTCTATGAATTGGCGTTTAGCCAGATGGGCTCTACTTTTATCGCAATATGACTTGTACTTTAAGCAACAAAAATCGGTTAAAGGACGAGCTATTTGCGATCTTCTGGCGGAAAATCCTACAAAAGATATAGTCGAATTGTATGACGATCTGCCAGATGAAACTCACGAAGTTAATACTACCTCACATCAACAAGTGTGGCAGTTATACTTCGATGGGGCTTCTCGCGCAACCAATGTGGCAAGCGCACCCGGATGTTCTAAAATCTCCTCAGGAGTGGGGGTCGTTTTAGTGTCCCCGGAAAAGCATGTCTTGCCTAGAGCATACTCGTTGACCGGACCATGTTCTAATAATGTGGCCGAGTACAACGCGTTAATAATTGGACTCAATTTTGCCAAAGAACTGGGGGTCGAATACCTTGAAGCTTTTGGGGATTCTCAACTGGTAGTGAATCAAATACGAGGAGAGTATGAAGTCAGAAGTCCAGACCTGATTCCATACCATCAGGTGGCTATTGAGATAGCAAACTCATTTGAAGGATTTTTCATTGAGTACGTTCCACGTCTCCAAAACGCGTATGCAGACGCATTGGCGGCATTGTCGGTATCATTGGCTCAACCTCCCGAAACAGAACAATTGATTACAGTGAAGACTCACCAGCTTATCGTTCCAATCTACGACTCGGATGTTAAAGAAGTATGCTCAACAGCGGTTGAACCCGAAGTTCGAGATTGGCGCTTTCCCATTATCGACTACGTCCTACATGGTATATTGCCTGAAGATGTAAAAGAAAGGGAATCGATTCGGCGAAGAGCACCGAGATTTTATTACAACGCCACAGCACAAATGTTGTATCGACGATCGTACGACGGTCTTCTACTCCGTTGCTTATCCGGAAAAGAAGCAGAACAAGCACTCAAAGAAGCGCATAACGGAATATGTGGTGCGCATCAGCCCGGTCCTAAACTTTGTGACCGACTTAGAAGAATTGGGTATTATTGGCCAACTATGGTAAAGGATGCAGTTGACTATGCACGACGATGTGAAGTATGTCAGTTACATGCAAATTATATGCATCAACCTCCCGAGTATTTACACCCATCGGCGACGTCGTGGCCATTCGAAACTTGGGGCATGGATATTGTAGGTCCTATTTTCCCACCATCGGTTAAAGGGGACCGTTTCATTTTAGCAATCACCGACTATTTCTCAAAATGGGCAGAAGCAGTTCCACTTAGAGAAGTGAAGACGAGTGAGGTCGTTAAGTTTATTAAACACCATGTTATATATCGGTACGGTGTTCCAAGACGAATAGTACATGATAATGGTCCTCAATTCGTCAGTAACGCATTCATCAAGTTTTGCGGCAAATTCGGGATTAAAGATGTTTCATCAACCGCTTATAATCCCACAGCTAACGGATTGGCCAAAGCTTTTAACAAGACCATCATCAAAATCTTGGCCAAGTTGGTGAAAACCAATAAACGAGATTGGGACGACAAACTTGGCGAAGCTTTATGGGCTTATCGCACAACTGTCCGTACACCTACCGGAGCAACTCCATATGCCTTAACATATGGATGTGAAGCTGTTCTCCCATTGGAAATACAGATTCCTTCTCTCCGTATCGCCCTTGCAACGGGAATGACGACGGAAGAACATCATCAGAAACGTCTTGAGGAATTAGAGATGTTAGATGAGAAGCGCTTGGAAGCTCAACAACAGATCGAGTTTTATCAGGCCAGAATTTCTCGGAATTTTGATAAAAGGGTCCGACGACGAAGTTTTAAAGAAGGAGATCTAGTTCTTGCCGTCAGAAGACCTATGATCCTCAACTCTAAGAAGAAAGGAAAATTTGAACCCAAATGGGAAGGACCGTTTGTAATAGAAACAGTCTATTCAAATGGTGCATACCGTCTGGTTACTCAAGACGGTAATAAGTTGATGATGCCAATAAATGGGAAGTTCCTGAAAAAGTATTACCCATAATACGTTCAGGATAACCTATGTAATACGGAAAGTTCCTAGAGAGTCCTATGCAGGATACTTCGGGATAATCCATTATCAGTTGATTATCAAAAAAAAAAAAAAAAAAAATGATGATCATATGAATAAAATGTTTTTACTAATATCGTTGAGATGAGATTTAATGACAGTTAATCTTTCCTCACGAAACCTTGTAACACAATTATGAAATGGGAGTCTCGACGACTTGTAATCCCACGCCATGAAACCCCCACCGTCCAGATCAACCAAAGGTCATCGGTCGGTTGAATTCTTATGTTTAAAATCAAAATTGTTCACTGAGTATTTCGTACAAATCAACAAATGCATTGTTATTTGTACCCTACTCTTATTCCTCTTTTGGTCAAACCTTTCTACAGTTAGGACCAAAGCCAAAATCCCCTCTCGATTTATTCCATGAACGAGAGGTCCACAAACTGAATAATCAAACCTTATGACAGTTAGGGTTATTCAAACCAATTCGGATTCTTTAAGTGGAGATCCCACTTTGAGTTTCCTTTGCATCAGGAGATAGAATATAAAATTCTTCCTCTCCGATTTTGGGTTTATCTCTACCAACAAACAAGAGACCAGGAGATAGAATATAAAATTCTTCCTCTCCGATTTTGGGTTTATCTCTACCAACAAACAAGAGACCAGGAGTTGGGATATGAAATTATCCCCCTCCATTTTTGGGTTTATCTCTACCAACAAACAAGAGACAAGGAAATGGAATACAAAATTATTCCTTTCCAATTCTGGGTTTTTCTCTACCAACAAACAAGAGACTCTGAACTAGAATATCCAAGTTCTTTCTTCACAAGCTTAGATTCGTTTTCATGCAAAGAGAACGTAATCCATCCACATTTTAAAATCCATGTCACATACACATGGGGGATGTTATCTCTATCCCTTATTAGAGATAGGCCTACATCTAACACATGTAGCCTACACATTCAATGTTGTAGTTTAAAGCCTAAAAGAGTTTTAAGTCTTTTAGCCCAACGTTATATGTGAAACGGACTTAGATAATTCACATACTAGCCCGATTCAAACGGTGTCGGTAAAGGCATGTCAAATCCGTTGAGGGCTGAGGATTTGCCAAAAATCCTATAAGTATTGTGGTTATTTATTCTAAACAAGAATGAGTAATCATAATGAAATCTTAATAAGCAAAATGATTCAATATATATTGACCAAAAGTGTTCAAAGGAAGCTACAAAGATATATGATCTCCAATTACAAAAGTTTATATTGGCTAATTTGATTTTCAAGTTTTGACAGCTCTAATGCATAAGCCTGTTCAAGCTCAGCCGCCAATTTGATTTTAAAGGCTTCTTCGTCAACATTAAGAAGCGCGGCGACTTCTTGTTCCTTTTCAGCAAGTATTTTATCTTGAAGATTCAGCTGTTGTAACAGTTTTTCTTCAACCTGAATTTCCTGCGTCAATTCGGACTCCAAGACCTCATGAGCGTCTTTGGCCATTGCAAGTTCTTCCTCTAAGCGAGCTATTTCCGCTCGACTCGATTCTAAATCCCGGCGTAGATTAACCTTGGCTTGTGTTCTTTTGCTAACGCTCACCTTAAGTTGATCACTTTGGGCTCTTAACTTTTGGAGTTCAGAGTTGGCCATTTTCTGGGAGTCACGCCAAGCTTGCAACCTGGATTCCATGTGAGAAGCGAAATAGGAGGGTAGGCCTTTAGCGCGAAGAGCTTGTAGAAGTTCAATATGTCGCTTCAAATCAACCAAATAAGCGTTGATCGAATCGGCTAATTCATTATACCCTTCTTCTCTGAATCCTGATATGAAACGCTCAAGAGATTTTCTGTAACTCTCAAAGTACGATCCTTTGAAGAGGATACGATCGACCATAGAGTTCAAAAAAGGGATGAAGCCTTGGAGATTGGAACAGAGGACAGCCTTGCACGGATCATCGTCGGCCAATAACGTTTGTATTTGATTTGATAATGATGAAGGAACTGCGATGAAGGCAAATAAATCAGTACAGAACATATGTATGTATACAAGACCACAGGATGAAGCTTACCAAGTTCAACGGAAAAGCCTTCAATACGACTTGGTTCACCCAAGAATGGTAGTCCGGATTCCTGAACAACCAAGGTTGATTCAAGAACGATAGCTGTTGATGCATCCGCTATATCAGATGATTTTTCAACTAAAGCCTCAGAAAACGGCGGGTCCAAGCTAAGAGGTTCCTTAGGAGGGGATTCTACAAATAAAAGGATTACAATGATTATAATGGAAAGATAATCCGAAATTTGAAACTAGTTATGAAAAAAAAAACTTACCAGATCTAGGTACAACATTAGCCGACGTACCAACTTCTTCAGTTGGTCTTGCTTTTGTTGCGACTGGACTAATCTGGGGAGTGATGGTGACCTCTATCATCATAGGGTCCATAGGAGTACGAGGTTGAGATTCAAGAACTGATGATTGCAAATCAACCTCAGTTCCTGCCCATGGCACGAGCTCACGATCCCCTGGCTGATCAGTCGCTCCAGTGACTGTAGTTGTATCAGTTTCGACGGCTGGTCCTATAATTCAAACATTTATGCGATTAATCAAGTCAGAAAATGTAAAATAAAGAGCTTACAGAACAGAAATCTTACTCTCAGAAGGACCTGCTTCTGTTAAATTAGCGCCAACCGTTGATTCTGTAGCCGCACCAGCGTCTTTCCCGAACAACAAATCGGAAATTTCTTGATGATCGTCCTCTGAAATATCGATATGATAATCGAAATCAGTGAAGTCGTCAATTTTAGGAGTATGGGCGATTCCCCCTTCTGTTGGCTCGCTCGTTACGACATCTACGGGATACATTGAGTTGTGAATAACATATGAATACAGATGAACTTGCTCAAGATGCAGATTAATTGTACCTTTGTTCGTTGGGATAAGTTCAGGAGCCTCGCTACTTGCGCCAACTTCTTTTAGTTTAGCTAAAAGAATAGAAAGCGCACGAGTCATTAAAGGAGGCACACGGCACGACTCATTCATTTCTCGGATTTCTCTTCCGAGAGGAGAAAGATCAGTACCTGTGTCCGTAGCTGATGGATCCATGTCAGGAGGTGGTGGAATACCAGCTGGCCCTTCTCTCAGAGCATCCTCCATTTGCTGGACAAAACTGGTCTCCTCGGTCTCCATACCTCCGGGAGAAGCAGCATCAACTCACAGTTCTCCTTCTTCTCGACTCCCTACAGAAATTGAACATGAAACAAGCTTGAACATAAAAATTGTAAGGACGATAAAAACAAATAGTTACCTTGCTCATCTGAAGAAGCACTGTGAGCAGACGTCTCCTCTACAGCCGGAAGACGAACACGGGGTTTGGAGGCGGATTTCTTCTGCCTTTTTGATGGACGCCCTTTATCCTTAACTTCAGACCCTTCATGACGATGTTTAGTACGTAATTCAGCTTTGGGAGAGGCTTGAGTTTGAGTTTGAGCAGAAGGTCGGGATCTTGGTCGACGAGCAAGAGGCACTTCATCTTCTTCATCCTCTTCATCCCCGCTGAGGACTTCCACTGTCATCTTATTTGGATAAGTCATAATGACTCTTTCTTTCCTTTTTCTCGGAGTATCCGTTGGTTGAGCAGACGCAGCAGATGGACGCACAAGTCCCCTCTCAAAGAAAGAATCGGGAAGACCAGCTCTTTCATCAGAACTTGAGCTAGTCTCACCCGCCTCTTCAGAAGTCTCCGTCTCCTCAGAGTCGAATTCTTCTTCACTACCAGCCGAGTGAGCCGGTTCTTTTCCCTTCTTCGACGATTCGGCAGCCTCTTTCTTTTGAGGTAAAGGCATGCTGTCACGCGTCATTCTGCTTGAACGCCGTGGAGCTGTCTCTTCTGGCTCAGGCATGCTTCGGTATTGGGTGACAATATTAGCAGCAAGCAACCATTTACAAAATAAAAATGTCATCCGTAGAGGTGGTATTTCCAAGGGGAGATCGAACTCGGCGTTTGTACAACCGGCGATACTCCAGAACCAAGCTCTCGCTCCGTCGATAAGTCCTCCACGGAAGCTTAAGTGACGATTCGGGTTGCCGACATATATTTGGTCATAGCCGAATTGACGAGCAAATCGGCATGGAAGATAGGGTTCAATTAGACAAGTATCTCTCACCCTGAACAATAGGTAACCGGGTCGAATATTCATCAACCATCTGAAGCACCCAATATCCAAGACGGTGCGATTCTGCCTTGGATCCTCAGCATCCAATAAAGTGGCGTTGTAGGTACCAGAGAACTGAGGGAAACAAGGATAGAATTCCCAACACTTATGGATTTTGAACTGCCTTGATATGTCCGGCTCTCGATGTTTAATCCACTTACAAGCCTCAAGATTCTGTAACAGAGGACGATGAGGATCTACTACCCTAGGAGCTTCCATTAAATCTGGCCGGTGAAGTACTAACCAGGCCATTAGATAAGTATATGGCAACTCCAGCTTCGGAACTGATAGGCTGGCGGAGGGTTTCTTTTTCTCCTGAGTGAACACAGTGATTAACTGCCGTAATCCACTGTGAATGGCAGCCACCATAGCAGGAAGCAAGGACAATTTGCGACCTGTAGCTAACTGGACGGCTGGATATAATACTTCCATCGGCATCACATCAGAAGACTGGTGGGGAACTACGCACCTCTTTAGCCACAAGGCTAGAAAACCAGCCAGCAGAGCATTAGAGCTAATCGGAACACTGGCCTGCCACAGATAAGAACGGAATTTTGTCCCATACGGAAACCCATCTTCTGAATGAGAGGTATAAGTCTGGGCGTTTGTTTTCTCCAACAGCCGATTAATTTCATCTGTGCTCATAGGAGACAGCCCGCATACATCTCTCGAGCGGTCTTCCAGATTCTTGAATAGATAATCGGCGAATTGTTTTAAGCTGACTTGAGGTGACTTCCTTCTAGCTTTAGTGTCCATCTCAGCCGTAGCTATGTGATAATGGCAAGTCAATTCCCATAGAACATCATGAGTCATAGACGACCGATCCTTTATCTTATTCAGTTGATTGGTAGTCGGGAAGAACTCTTGATATGGGACGTCACCTATTGGTAAACCAGACACCTGCATCATTTCATGCAGTGGTAGTCCGAGCTCCCCATTCTGGGTAAAGAATGTATTAGTGTCCGGGTTGTAAATCTCGAACAAACAGAGAAAATGACCCACACTAATCTGCAGACCGCTCATGGTAGCACGAATTGGGATCGCCAACCCCAAATCGTTTAACTCTCGCTCCCAACGTTTCAACGCATAGCGAGTCATTCTGGTCCACCACCATTTCTCTCCGAAATAATGTACCCATCCATAACATCGGAAACTCTCTCGGGGTAATACTTTACCCGCTACCGCTAACCGATTCTTCACGGTATTAGCTTGCACTGTCTTTTCGTTATGAGGTATATTATCTTGTCCTAAAACACCTGGATGAAGCCCTCGTATCGAAGCTCTCTCACTTGAACCTGGGGTGACTTCCTTCCCTATAAAACCACAATGAATGCTTTCGTGGTTTTCGGTCAATCTCCAGAACATCTCGCGGTTAACTGACAAATTCCTGAATTTCAGTAGTGAGTGATCCCGAGGAATCAAAGGCAAATATAAGAATGATGACCCGCTTTGATGTAACCATTGTGCGGGCTTGCAGAATGCGATCTCCGGATCCTTCATCGAATCGCCAAACAAGAAATCTGGTTTCCTTATATACTTATTGTCATCCCGTTCTGAAATCAGAGGAGTGTCGGTGATTATCCGTCGCAGAATACGGCAACTACCTCGCTGGATCAATTCCCGGGCTCCTTCACTATAATCCGGTTTAAATTGGGGAGCAGACGCTATTAATGGCAATCCCTCATAAAGAGAATGAGTAATATTACTCCGACCCGTAACCGCATCAGCAGGAAGGGCAGTAGGAGGAAAGTGGACTAAAAAAAATACATATAAATGGTGTAAGAACAGTCATGAAGATTATAGAGAAAGCGATATATCTTACTCTATAAGATA
Organism: Asparagus kiusianus; assembly: GCA_022839385.1. Classification (NCBI taxonomy): domain Eukaryota; kingdom Viridiplantae; phylum Streptophyta; class Magnoliopsida; order Asparagales; family Asparagaceae; genus Asparagus; species Asparagus kiusianus. The sequence goes on from BQKN01045679.1 coordinate 11,113, forward strand.
TAGTCGTTATTTCATGACAGGTGTGACGATTTGTCATTTCCCACACGTATAAAGGAGATATGCGTCGTTATACACGGACATTATAACGGCATATCAAAGCCTTTCAATACATGTAGGATGATATGAAATCGCCCCTGTATGTTCTGAAGTGTGTTTTGTCTAAGCAAAACGAGCACTTTTAAGCGTCGATCCCCTCAAAGGAGGATGCCGGCTCTTCTCGAATGTATCTCAAAGGATACAAACGAGGATCTGCATACAAACACAGGCATATATATATATGAAATTGATGAAATGTAGTATTTAAAATGGTGAAAAGATGAAAAAGATATACCCCCATGCGAGGCGGCAACAGGGACAGCCTCCTCAGGAGACTGAGCAGTCGAACGGCTTCGGGAACCTCGGGATTTACGTGGCGACATAGTGATTATGTGATCTACAATGAAATACGAGAGGAAAATTAGGGTTTTGAGTATGCAATCGACAAAAAATAGAGCCAGTAAAACCGAGACAGTGCATGCATGTTCACGGTTCAATAGAATCAAAGTTTGAAAGAAGAGGAGACGAACAGACCTTTGAAATCCGAAGCAAATCTCCCCAAATCGAAGCCCCACACAAATCAGAAACGAAGAGAAGAAGAAGAGGTGAAGAACTGGTCGAAAATCGCTG
>BQKN01045682.1:1713-16379 GCA_022839385.1 Asparagus kiusianus
AGGCAATCGGGAAGAGCCTTGATTCTCCTTGGTGAGGATCGACGCTTCAAAGATATGTTTTGCTTGGCCAAAACCATATCTCAGAATAAAGGGGGCGAATTGACGCTGCATTGCGCTTCATAAGGCAGGGATCCTCGATGCACCCTATCTTATGATTGCACAATATGGCCAAATCGGCTCACCCTTTATAAAGCAATGACTCTATCTCAGCTATTTGTAAGATGAGTTCAATTTCCTTTTATACCCGAGACTAACCTGTGTTTAATTGTTTATTCTGCAGTGGGGTATCCTTCTGGATCGTTCTCAGCTCACGCAGTCTATGGGCGTCGAGGCGATCATTATTCGACCTCTGACAATCCTTCCCCTATTCCAGCTATTCCTCAGTTTGCTTCGGGCACGTCGGCTGAGGTTGCACAGGTGGTGAGGGAGGGTGGTCATCGAGCTATTCGCCAGCTGATCACAGATGCTCCTTTTGTGAAGGATGCTAGCTCTACCCAGCCTCTCCGGAAGAGTGATTTCCTATTTGGTGACTCTGTCGATGACCCGGAAGCCGTATTCATTGACGCTGAGCAGTGGCTTCACAAGACCGGCGGTGGCTTCATATACTTGCCAGAAATTCCTCGACATCGCTCGTTGACTGAACTCAGGTGTCAGGCCGTGACGCACGAGATGTCGTGGCGTTTGACAGTGGATCATGAGAGCGTACATTGCGGCTATATCACCCACCAGGCAGCTCCTGGTTCAAGCAGGAGTTACATCACCGGATTGCATCCCGGAGTGTTGGGACTGGATGCACCACCGCGTAACGAGTTTCTCGCCACTGCTTCGACTTTGAGGAATCGCCTCGCTGCGCTAGGACGGGAGATGCCTGCGACTCGTCACAGGATTTATGGTTGGGTCCACTCTTCGGACAAGTCTTGGTGGAGTCGCATGACGACATACGTCTTGAGCCGCTGGGGCGAGGAGTTGCATGCTTGCGGTTTGTATACCGCCGTTCGTGCCACCATGTATGGCCTGCCCGTCAGTTTGAGACATTTCTGTGCTTTGTTCGAGTTGTATAATCCAGACTCGAACACTTTTCTGACCCGTCAGGGGGAGTTGGGCTTGACTCTTCATGAGATGCATAGGATTTCTGGCTTGACCATGGGGCAGATGTTGTACCAGGAGTATTTCCCTTCCAGTCATGAGTTGAGTCAGCTGAAGGATCGCATGCCCGACAATTACGAGACTCTATGGGATCTCACTTGCCATTACCATATCGCTTTGGCGCAGTCTGAGCCTTTAGCCAAGAGGACGAAGGCCTCTGTGAGTCTGAAGCAGTTCGCGAACTATTTGTTCAAGAACTTGGAGAGCAGCTCTGGCGAGGATATTTGTGAGTTGGCCCCACTCACTCCTTCAGAGGTGAACCATCTACTGAAGAAGATTGATGCTCGTTCCTATACCACCAGCAGTTCTGAGGGTGGCTTTCCTGCGAAGACCAAGTTCAGGTCTTTTTTATGGCATGCGACCACACCGATTCAGCCGATGACTCTTCTCGCCGGCTTTCTTGCTATTTGGTTGAAGAAGTGCGTGGTTCCATACCAGTCTGGGGACGCCTTGCCCTTGGAGGTACTTTTCCCAGCAGTTCAGCTCGCATATAAGAAGGAACTCTCACTTCTTCCGGTGATGGTGGCTAACATTCACCGAGGACTTCGGCAGCTTTCCAGTGCGTTCACACGGAAGGAGACCGATTTGCCAGGTCAGATTCCCACGCTTAAGGTAGAGTTTCCCTACGCTTATTTGATGGCCTGGTTCGTCCTCCACCGTCCGGACATGATGTCGGTGCCGAACGCTACAGCTCACTCTGTTCCCCTGCTGCAGTTGCTTGAAAATGGTAGGTGGGAAGGCCGCGGGTTTTCTGATGTCCGACAGCAGCTGCAGGTCCACAAATGTTGGGCGTTCTCTACTTGTTTCCCGCAGTTCTCCGGCCGATACGGCGAGTGCTTGACAGACGATGAGAGGCCGAGAGAGAATCGGACCCACTTAGACATTGGCTGCTTCAATTGGCTGGTGAACATCAGGCCCGGCTATCTAACTTTCCGGGTGAAGAATGAGTGCTTCATAGAGCCATATCTACCCTGCCGATTTGCTCGCCAGTTTGGCTACGATCAGCTTTACATCGGGAATCCTCGCCAGCAGCTTCGGACCCATAGTGGTTTGGTGGACGGTCTTCGTGCATGGTTGTTGACCGTGACTGGCTGTACCGGCGCTAGGTTCAGCCTCCCGAGTATTGATCGGCAGTTGAATCTCACCTTCTTGAGCTGCAAGTGGTTATTAGCAGCCAACAAGACTATCCCTGTGAAGCCGATTGCGGAGCTAGAGGCCGAGGAAGCTTCTCGGGTTTATTCGCGCAGGATTCGGGAGAGGGCTCGATCACAGAGGACACAGAATAAGACTCGCCGACTTGATGAAGAGGGCCATAGGTCATTCCATTCTACAGATGAGGCTTCCAGCGGAGATCCCGAAGATTGTGATGACTCTTCTGAGCGAGGTTTGCTATTCATCTTTTCCTTCTACTTTCTAGAAATATTGAAATTGACTATAATTCCATGTTTCAGGGACTACAGCTGATCATGATGAAGAGTTCTATCCTCCTCCTCGGGCGAGACCTTCGATCCCCACTGCTAGGCGGAAGAGGTTAGTCCGTAAGCTGCCTGCAGCTTCCCGAGCTTCCGATACGGACCTAGCTGGTGATGATCCTGCCAGTGATGGAGGTAACATTTATCCTGAGAACTATTCCTCTGGTTACTCAGCGCATTGACTTATACTTCTCTCTCTCTATATAGGAGCACGTGAGGAGCATGAGATGAGTCCTGATCCAATCCCCATATCTCCCGATGAGTCTGATCCGCTACCCCCTGTAGAGAGGCCTACAGGGGTTGCTGACATTGGAGCGGCGGGCAATGTAGGACCCGATTCCGTGAATCAAGGTACATCTAACACTGACAACGTATTTCTTTAGATGATACACCAATGAATTTGTGTACCTTCTAACTATCCTCTACCTCTTGCTCCTTCAGATAATTTGCAAGAGATGAACCTTGGAAATGAAGAGGCTAATGTACCCGTGAAAGGTAACTTACTTCCATTAATTGTAGTCTCTTTACTTCTTTTTGGCACTTATATGCTCTTCTGTCAGAGTTCTCCATCGATGACTTCGACGAGGGAAGCTTGTTTGCGGACACTCCTATGATGCGCTATATATATAGCTCACCTCAGATTGAGGATCAGCTACCTGGAGACATGTTTTCTGAGCCCGCCTTCGCTGAAAACCCTGAGGATGGTTCCTTTGAAGGTATGTGCTTCTTTCTGAGTTAATTATAGGACTAGCCAATTTTGACTAATGCAACTATAATGTAACGCCTCTGCGAATTCCGTTTTGGATCTGGCAGGAGCTTTTGTTGAGAAAGACCCTGTCGAGCCAGCTGCGAGACCAACTCCGCCAGTTGATACATCTGCAGCCGTTACACCTCCACTACCCCCAGCGGATCAAGGGGAAGAAGGTATAAGTTAACTCATTGAAGAGTGTTATTCCCTTTCTTTTTTTTTTTATTAAGACTTTTGACGGAATTCTCCCTTTTTTGTGTAGGGCGTTCTTCTCGTCTTCATGTCTTAGTGAAGGAGTTGTTATCTGACGACGATCCTGACAAGGTCGTCATCTGCATAGACGTTCGTTCCTTCTTCTCCTTTGTGAATGCTATGATCGGCAAGCTCTTTCACGATGGACTTTCACTTCATCAGTTCAAACCTCTACTTAATTCCAGAATCAACTTGATAAGGGAAGCAGGATACCCAGATTTGGCGAAGGCCATAGTTGACGATATCGATTGCCTAGAGCATGAGCTTCAGATGTTTCGTGAGCTTCGAGATACCGGAGCCTCTTCCTTCATTGCTGCTGAGCTGGAGACTCATTTACAGTCACTGCGCGAGACTCAGCTTCTTGCTAGTCTTGAGGTTCAGGTGCAGCGGGACCGAGTAACCCGGGTTGAGACCGGCCTTGCTACCAGATTATCTTCACTTGCCGAGCTCCGCTCTTCTATTACTTCTTGTGGGACCAAGATAGATCGGCTTAGAAAAGAACTCCGCGAAGAAGAGGAGACTTTTGGCATTCTTCAGATGACAGAAGCACAGGACCAGCAGACCTGTACGGCTTTGTCCGATGAGTTGAAGTCCTTGAAGCAGAAGCTATCCGAGACAGAAGAGACTGCTGCGAAGACTTCGGCCGCCACTGAGGAGTCGATCAGGGCTGAGCTTATTCAAGCTTATGATGATAAGCTTTCTAAGCTCAGTCAGCAGATTTTTAGCCACGGGCTTGATGTTTGATTTTATCTGCTGTGTACTTTGACTTTTGACTCTTTTAGTGAATCTCCTTTTTATCTTTATTATGATTCGTCATTCCGTTTGAAATGATTGACCACAATACTCATAGGATTTTTGGCAAACCCTCAGCCATCAACGGGTTTGATATGCCTTTACCGACTACCGTTTGAGTCGGGCTAGCATGCGATTTGTTTAAATCCGCTCGCATGTAACGTTGCACTCAGAGATTGAATTCTCTGAGACTTCGTGCTATGATGTCGAATACATAGACTTCGCCATTATTACGGGAATAGGCTACCCGGCGACACGTGTTAGGTGTTGGCTTTAGGATTTTTGGCCAACCCCCAGCCTCTAACGGATTTGATTAGCCTTTACCGACTACCGTTTGAGTCGGGCTAGCGTGCAGATTGTCTAAATCCGTTCCACACGTTACGTTAAGCTAAAAGAGTTAACTCTTTTAGTGCTACGATATTGAATACGTAGACTTCGTCTTTCTCCTGTGAAAAGACTAAACAGCAACGTGTATGAGACGTTGACTTAGGATTTTTGGCGAACCCTCAGCCTTCAACGGATTTGGTGTGCTCTTACCGACTACCGTTTGAGTCGGGCTTACGTGCGGATTGTTTTAATCCGTTCCGCATGTGACGTTGTGCTAAAGGAATGAACTCCCTTAGACTTTGTGCTACAACTTTGAATATGTAGACTTTGCCATTGTCATGGGAATAGGCTACCCAGCAACGTGTGTTAGACGTTGGCTTATCCCTACTTAGGCTTCGGGATAAAGGTCCCCAGAGTCAGACTCTGGTATCTTTTTCTACGGGTAAAGATCAAACCGGCGACGCGTGTTAGGCCTCGACATATCCTTTCTTAGGATTCAGGATGAAATTCCCCATGCGTATGAGGCATGGATTTCGGTGTTATTAATAACAACCAGCCACAATGTTGAATATGCGGACGGGTGTTCTTTTTAACGGTTAAGAACTAACCGGCCGCGCGTGTTAGGCGCGGACTTATCCTTACTTAGGTTTCAGGATAAAATACCCCAGAATCGAACTCTGGTGTCTTTTTCTTCGGAGAAAGACTAAACCGGCAGCGCGTGTTAGGCGCAGGCTTATCCCTGCTTAGGTTTCGGGATAAAATACCTCAGAATCGAACTCTGGTGTCTTTTTCTTCGGAGAAAGACTAAACCGGCAGCGCGTGTTAGGCGCAGGCTTATCCCTGCTTAGGTTTCGGGATAAAATACCTAGGATGAATCCTAACTTGGTAAACTTTGGAAAAAGAGTTGGTGTGGGGAAGGAAGAATTTTATATTCTATTCCCCGAACAAGGAAGGAAGAATTTTATATTCTATCCCTTGATTCTGGAAAGGAAGAATTTTATATTCTATTTCCAGTGCAAGAAGGAAACTAGAAGTAGGATCTCCACTCCGAGAATCTGGAAGATACTGACAAACTTTCCTTTTATAGGATTGGTTATCAGATCGAAAGATGAGTTCTTCGTTTATCGAAGAGAAATTTCAACTTCAGTTACAACCATAAAAAGGTTGAACCCAAGAGAAAAGAAATGGAGTTCTTTCGTTCATCGAAAGGGGACTCCGAACTGAGAGTGAACCTTTTTGGTGGACTCACTGTCAATTGAAATTGATCAGCGAGGGATTTTGGTGGTAAAAATAAAATTGGGTTATCCTCTAGCATATTAAATGTAATATTTTTCGAGGAACTTCCCGATAAATGAGTTGTCCTGAATGTACTAGGGATAGTACTTTTTCAAAAACTTCCCATTTATTGGCATTAATTGCCTGTTACCCTCTAAAGAAATTAAGCGATAAGCACCGTTTGAATAGACTGTGTCTATTACGAACGGTCCTTCCCACTTAGGTTCGAATTTACCTTTCTTCTTAGAGGTGAGGATTATCGGTCGGCGCGCAGCGAGGACCAAGTCTCCTTCTTTGAAGCTTCTTTGGCGAACCCTTTTGTCAAAAGCCCTGGATATCCTAGCCTGGTAGAACTCGATGTGTTGTTGAGATTCCAAGCGCTTTTCGTCCAGCCTTTCGAGTTCCTCGAGACGCTTCTGATGCTGCTCTTCGCCTGTCATCTCTGTTGCGAGAGCAATCCGAAGGGAGGGAATTTGAATCTCCAACGGTAGCACAGCTTCGCATCCGTAGACCAACGAATATGGAGTAGCTCCCGTAGGTGTGCGTATGGTAGTGCGATAAGCCCAGAGTGCTTCTCCGAGTTTATCGTCCCAATCTCGCTTGTTAGTTTTCACGAGCTTTGACAGAATCTTGATGATCGTCTTGTTGAAGGCCTCAGCTAATCCGTTAGCGGCAGGGTAATAAGGTGTTGACGAAACATCTTGGATCTTGAACTTGTCACAGAACCGGATGAAGGCGTTGCTTATGAATTGCGGACCGTTGTCATGAATGATCCGCCTCGGCACGCCATGTCGGTATATGACGTGATGCTTGATGAAGTTGATGACGTTGTTCGTCTTTACTTCTTTAAGCGGAACGGCTTCAGCCCACTTTGAAAAGTAGTCGGTGATAGCGAGGATGAATCGATCACCTTTTACTGAAGGAGGGAAGATAGGACCGACAATGTCCATACCCCATGTCTCGAATGGCCATGACGTGGTTGACGTGTGTAACCGCTCTGGTGGTTGGTGCATATAGTTTGCATGTACTTGACAAGCGTGACATTCTCGAGCGTACTCAATCGCGTCACGAACCATTGTTGGCCAGAAATATCCCATTCTTCTGATTCGATCATACAGCTTGGGACCAGGCTGATGCGCACCGCATTCTCCTTCATGTGCTTCCTTAAGAACTTCTTTTGCTTCTTCATTCGAAAGGCATCGGAGAAGCAAGTCATCGTACCCCCGGCGATACAGCGTACGGGTCTCGGTATTGTAAAAGAACCGTGGTGCTCTTCGGCGGATAGATTCTTTTTCTTTTATATCCTCTGGCAAAATGCCATATTGGACGTAGTCAATAATGGGAAAACGCCAGTCTCGGGGCTCAGACCCGATTTGGGTTGAGTTCACCTCTTTAGCGTTCTCGTTTTTATCATCCTCCTCTTCAATATCCATATCGTATATGGGTACGCAGAGTTGGTGTGATCTTACTGTGACTAACAGTTCAGTTTCGGGCGGTTGCGCGAGTGATACTGCTAGTGCTGTCAGTGCATCTGCATAAGCGTTCTGAAGACGCGGGATGTATTCAATGTAAAATTCTTCAAAAGAATCTGCCACTCTGACGGCTTCTTGGTGGTATGGAATCAGATCTGGGTTTCTGACTTCATATTCCCCACGAACTTGGTTGACAATTAGTTGAGAATCCCCAAAGGCTTCGAGATATTCGACCCCCAGCTCTTTGGCGAAACTGAGTCCTATGAGGAGTGCGTTATACTCGGCTACGTTGTTAGAGCATGGACTCGTCAGCGAATAAGCTCGAGGTATCACGTGCTTCCCTGGGGAAACTAAGACAACTCCAACTCCAGAGGTGACCTTAGGACATCCCGGAGTCACTGCTTTATTGACTGCTCTCGAGGCACCATCAAAATATAACTGCCATACTTGTTGGTGTGATGTGGTATTAACCTCGTGGGTTTCATCTGGCAAGTCATCGTATACTTCAACCGTATCTGTCGTCGGGCTTGCCGCCAAAAGATCACAGATCGCCTGTCCTTTGACCGACTTCTGCTGTTTGAAGTGTAGATCATACTGGGACAAGAGAAGGGCCCACTTTGCCAACCGCCAATTCATCGAACCTGGTTGAGTCATGAACACTCGTACCGGATTAACATTAGCGATGACGTAAATCGTCTGGCCGACTAAGTAGTGTCGCATCTTCTGCACCGCAAACACTAATGCAAGACATTCTTTCTCGATCATCGGGTATCGAGACTCGGCGCCTATCAAGGTCCGACTTAGATAATAGACTGCCTGTTCGTGACCATTATCATCGTCTTGTGCTAATAAAGCACTTATCGAATGGTTCATCGCCTTGATATAAATCAAGAACGGTTTACCTGATTTTGGTGCAACAAGAACAGGTGGATTCATCAGATATGCCTTGATATCTTCGAATGCCTTCTGGCAAGCATCGTCCCAAATAAACGATACGCCTTTCTTGTTTAACTTCGAAAATGGTTGGCACTTCCCGGAAAGATTTGAAATGAATCTCCGGATATACGCCAAACGCCCCTGCAATCCTGTAAGTTCCCTTAGATTCTTCGGGGGTTGCAATTCATTTATCGCCTTTACCTTATCTGGGTCGATGTGTATACCCTTAGTGGTGACGACGAATCCAAGGAATTTTCCGCTGGACATTCCGAGGAAGGATTTTGTGGGATTCATCTTTAATTGATGACTCCGCATTAGATCAAACATTGTTCTCAAGTCTTTGATATGATCTTCTTTGTTGCGGCTTTTCACCACCAAATCATCAACGTAGCATTCAACTGTTTTCCTGAGGTGTTTCTGGAAAATCTTAGTCATCGCTCGCTGGTATGTGGCACCTGCATTCTTCAGACCGAATGGCATCACCGTGTAGCAGAAAATACCGAGGGGCGTTCTGAATGCCGTATGCTTTTCGTCATCCGGGTGCATCTTGATTTGATTATACCCCGAAAAGCCGTCCATGAAGGACATTCTTTCGAATCCGCACGTATTGTCGATAATGACGTCCGTGATTGGGAGAGGAAAATCATCTTTTGGACATGCTTCGTTCAGATTCCTGAAGTCGATGCAAATCCTGATCTTGCCATTTTTCTTCATGACCGGAACGATGTTGGCTAATCAGTCTGGATGTTGTTCTTCCCGGATAAATCCTGAGTCGATCAACTTTTTGACTTCAGCCTCGATGGCTTCCATGATCTGCGGACGAAACCGTCTTTGCTGTTGCTTGACAGGTTTGGCATCCGGCTTGATGTCGAGGCGGTGCATTGCCACATTGGGATTGAGCCCTGGCATGTCTTCGTAGTTCCAGGCGAAGACGTCGATATACTCTCTGATCAAGGCAATTAATTCCTCCTTTTCATCTGATGGAAGACTACCACTGATGAATATGGGTTTTGGATTGGCTTCATCACCCATATTGATTTGGACTACCTCGTCTTCAGTGGGTGGCTCTCTCTGTTCGAACCTATCACCATATTGCATGTTCAGGTGATGAACCCATGGGTCCTCCCACGTTTGCATTTGATCGTCGTCCTCCATTGTAGATGGATCGGCCGTAGTCATGTTCGACATTAAGGCCTTGAACACTTCTCCCAAACTTGTGTCGGAATCTTCAGCTGAAGAATTTGGCAAATACCCATCCTTAGCCTTGTTAGCAATTTGATCGATGATCTGCCAGCCACATTCGTCATCTGACGAAACGTAGCCTAAGCCCCTCTTGTGACGATAATAGCCCTCCGGTTTACCCTTTGGTACATATGCCGCTTTGACTGGGACACGGGAACCTCGATCGAAGTACAGACCTTCACCGAGTGTGAAATCATATCCTTGTCTTTCCATGAGCTTGCGCGCTTCTGGACTGTACTTAGATAGATGTAAACCAGATTTGTCACCATCTTCATCCTCTCTTAAGAAATGATCTGGCACCGGACGACTTTCTCCTTTACCGAAGATCACTTCTTTTTGTCCCCCTATTTTGGCGGGAATAATCTGAGTTGTTCCGAAAGAGTGTTGGAGACGCTTCTTTGTTACATATGACGATCGGAGTGGCATACACAATTCGGGATTATCGTATAATCCCTTTATCACATCATCAAAAGACAAGGAGTACTCTAAACCATTATTTATTTCAGGTTCGGCAAGTTGCCAGTTACAACCGCCATCTGACGACTGTTCGTCGTCGAGATTGATTACAAAGGGTACAATGTCATTAAAAACAAAACCACCATTGTAATCAAATCCGGCTTCGGAATCAGCTTCTTCTCCGCTGTCCGTGCCTTGGATCGATGGTTCCGTGTCGGATTCATTACCATAAAGGAGAGAATCTGTGAAGTAGTTCTCGTACCCTTTGAATGGTTGCTTATCCGCGACCACCGTCCTAACTCTACTATCTGCGTCGATATATTTCAGACACTGATGGAGAGTGGAGGGAACTATAACATTACTATGGATCCAAGGCCGACCCAATAGTAAGTTATAGGATGTCTCAGCATCAATCACGTAGCACGTGACCTCCGTCTTTAAATCATCCATTTGGCACTTTATCCGGATCTTACCCAAAGGCCTTGACCCGCTGGTATTGAATCCGTAAATAACCGTGCCTGTTGACGCCAACTTGCTGATTGGGATGCCCAGGCTGTGCATTAGGCAAAGCGGCATAATACTAACAGCGGAACCCGGATCTACTTGGATCCGGTTGACTTCGCTGGAGCCAATGTAGCCAATGAAGTACAAGGGTCGATCGTGGTTTGAATTCTTCGTCTGCATATCCTCTTTGGTGAAGGTGATGCAGGGAATGTTTTTAGCTGCCACATTGCACTGTTGGGGTAGCATATCCAGTTCTTCAGGAACTGGTTTGACCCTTGTGAGGAACACTTCTGAATCTGCCAGGGCTTCCTGCAAGGCTTCTCTAGTCTCTTTGGATAACCGTAGCAGCTCGTACAATGTTATCCGTGCTGGAATGTTGGCTAGCTGAGCCATAATGTCGAAGGCACGAGGGTTTTTTGAACTCTCCGGTTTGTCTTTTCCAATCGGACGACTGAAACGAGACTGCTTCGGATTCTGTACCTCCTCGGGCCTCTTTTCCTTCTGTTTGTCAACCGGCTGTCGTCGAACATCTTCAGCCGGTTTGGGAATTGGGATTACCCCCATTTCTGTGATAGTCTTGGCTGGTCCTTGTTTTGTCACTCCTAGCTTAACTGCTTGTTCATTATGTGACGGATAGTTGAAGTGGTACTGATTCCCACTTTGGGTTGCAAAGACTTCCTGTTCCTCGTCGGAGAGTGGAAAAGCGGTGATCCTTTCATCATCTTCACCCGGGATAGCAGAGACTCCATAACAAGACTTCCCTTTCCCTTTGGACTTCTTCTTGGATGACGATCCAGCCCATTGTTCATCTTCAATTAGGTCGGGGTGCACCCAGAGAATTTCACCGTTCGGGGCCGTGTGTGGCACGAGTCCCTTTTGGCGTTGTCCGTGCGGATCGTCGTTCACCGTCTTCATCCCGACTTTGGTGACGCGCTTAGGCTCGAACCAATCTGTAGGCACCGATCCAAAACTGATGGACACTGCATTTGCTCCCACATTCTTGGCCGGCTTCGGAGTTATGACTCCTACATCGATCAAGGCCTGGATCTTGTCCTTGAGGTGGTAGCAGGATTTCGTAGGGTGGTGGACTGCTCTGTGATACGCGCAGTACCTCGGGTCTGTCACCTTGGTGGCCCCTTCATGATCCACAATCGCAGGCAGCTGGATTTTGTTGTTCTCCAACAGATATTTGAAGATGCCGGGAACTTCGTCATCTTTGAAGGAGTAAATTTTGGGAAACCTCGGCTCTGAAGACTTTTGCTTCTGAGACCGTTGCTGCCAATGGGGCTGCGATTGCTGTGGAGCTCGTTGCTGCTGCTGCTGCTGCTGCTGTTGCTGAGGTTGCAATTGAAAGGTTTGGTTAGCATCAATAGCATTAACCTGAGCTTTACCTTTTCCCTTCTGATTGAAGTTCTGCTTTGGAGGATTTGTAGCCGGTTGGCCTCTTTCCGCCTTCTTCCTCCTGAGGAACCACTCAGCTTGCTCACCTCGGACCTTCAAGTCCTTCCACGTCTTGGATGGTGCTGTACCCATTGCTTCCAAAACATCCAGCGAGAGGTTGTTGTGGCAGGTTTGGAGGATGAATTCCTCGCTGATCGGGTCCCGGCAATTCATCGCCTTATTCCGGAACCTTTTGACGAAGACTTCGACCAATTCTCCGTCCTTCTGCTTTTCATCAAGCAACGACCCGATTGAAATTTCGGTGTCGTCATCGAAGAAATTCATGAGGAATTTCGTCTCCATGTCATCCCAGCTGTTTATGCTTCCTGGCTTGAGGCGACGATACCAATCGAAGGCAGCTCCGCGAAGAGTGCCGACGAATGACCGCACCATCAGAGGCTCATTGCCAGAGATGACTCCCAAGTGCGATTTGAAATAAATCAAATGCTGAGTTGGTGAACCCATCCCATTAAACGGCGTGAAGTTAATTAGACTAAACTTCGCCGGATATGGGATCGATTCCCACTCTCTTGGGTAGGGACAGGGAATGCCCGTCTTTTTAGTCTCTTGAGCAGAAATCAATGTGTTGATTTTGTTCTCGAGATTCTTAATTTTTAGGCTTTCACCTGTGTCTTCACTGGTATTATCATTACCACTCCCTGGATTGATGGGAGGGTTATTAGCGTTGCGAGCTTCATTTGTGCCCTCCTCCTCCAGGTTATTCTGGTTGGGCTGACTTGGTTCGCCTTGTTGGTGCCTCAATGCATGAAGTTGTTGGTCATGCATCTCTCTCATGTTCTGCATGGCCATTTGCATTTCAAACCGAAAGGTCTCCTGTTGTTTGGCCATGGCATCTTCAAGCATCTTGGCCACCTGCTCCGCGCTTATCATGAGTGACTCGCGGGGCTGTCCTTCGCTGGACACGGTGTTGTCAGATGCAACTGCTGAGCCAGCATCTGATTCTTCATCTCCTGAAGGTACTCTTGTTCGGACTCTACCATACGTCGCGCGAATGATAGCCCCAGATTGTAAACGAGTCCTGGGTCGGGATGTTTCTGGAATCGTCTCGGGGTTATCCTGAGCCGTTGTTCCTGTGCTGGTCATGTTAGCGGTGACCCTTGAATGTTCACCGTCCTGGACCATCGTTCTTTTTCTTCGGAAACGCCTGGGCCTTGGCTTTGGCGCTTCATTGCTGAGTCTCTCAAACACGGAAACTCTTTCGGGGACTGTCTTTACACAGTTGCATTCAGACAGTACTGCCCGAATGAGATTTGAACAAGGACATTGACTCCCGAATCTTCGAGGGCTCCTCTTTCTAGATTTGTTCGTACCCCCGGCACGATAGTACAGCTCATCTGTTTGGAGGTCAGAGCAAGCTATCGTGTGTTGGCACGACCTCTCAGGTATAACGTTGTCGTCATCAGATGACAACGTTTCCTTCTGAGGAATAATTGTCTTTTTCGGGCTCTCGAGAGTTATACGCCTCGAAACGCGTCTTCGTGGACGTGAATCTTCAGCGGAATCTTGCACTTGAATGCGCAAGGTTGTGCGCTTGGGTGCCGCGGTTTGCTCCGAGTGTTGAGGGTTGCGGCGACCCCCAGCATGCTGTATTGGTTGGGACTTCTTCACTGGCCCCAAGCGTTCCTGAATTGGAGCTTTACCTCGTTCCTTCGGAAGTGGGCCGAGGCGCTCCAAAACTGATCTTTTCTCCTGGGATGGTCCTGCGGGATCTCCCAGGGTAGTTGCGGCAATCACCGGCTGTTTGGATTGACTTGCCGGCGTCCGAACTTTTGGAGGCTGCGGGTTTTGCTCCTTAGCCTGAACCGCTTCAGACTTTGGCCTCCAAATCTTGCGAGTAGGTGGCGGCTTTTTGACCACCTCCTTCTGCAGCTTGCGACGGGCTTCTTCAGCTTTGGCCCGTGCTTGCGCCGATAACGCGCGGCGTTTGCGGATGCGCTCCTTCAGCGTTGAGCGATTCCGTTTGACACGGACCCACTCCATTGTTGATGGTTTGGAGGAACCACCCTGCATTTGCTGTTGAGGCTGTTTGCCTCGTTTGTTCTTCAGATCCGCATGATAGCGGACCCCGTCAACGGACTCCATGGCCTTGGCGAATTGCTTCGCGAGGCGTTGACGTTGCCTCTGGCGGGCTCTCTTGGAGAGAGTCACAACGCCTTCAATGGCGGATTTGACCTTCTTTGAGGTCGGTAGGGCCTCACCTAACGCAGCTTCGGCGTCGGTTGGGGTGAGGTCGTCGTTGGTGGCTTCAGCTTCATCACACCAACGGACTTTTCTCCTGGAGGAGAACTTCTGGAACTTCTTGGACTTGGGGGAGGCGGCAGATCCGGACGAGGACACGTACTCCTCGTATTTCTGCTGGTCGAATTCGTACTCGACCTCCTCCACCACCGGGATCGAGATCCGCGGCTGCGACACTCCAGCTTCGGCAGCGAAGCTGGTGGCTCCCACTGTGGTCGCCAGATTGTTCGAGCGGGAAATTGCGTTATTCTTCATTGATGATTCTGTTACAACTTTGACAACAACTTTATGCGTTTACAAAGAGATCCGGTCTTTTTATAAGATCCGGCTTACAACAAAATCAAA
>BQKN01045685.1:2306-17322 GCA_022839385.1 Asparagus kiusianus
GATGTTGGCCAATTGCGCCATAATGTCGAAATGGGGCTGAGAGCTTGCATTCCCCGGTTTGTCTCGTCCAATCTGATTATTGAATCGAGACGGCCTCGGGTTCTGAGCTTCTTGACGTACGGGCTCTTTTTCCTTATCCTTCTGTGGGATTCTCTCCGTCGCCACTGCAGGTGTTGGGGGAATTGCTGAAATTCCCAACTCTGCAAGCGTCTTGGAAGGTGGGGTTTTGGTACCCAACTGCTCAGTAGCATCCGGATACTTGAAGTGATATTCATTCCCGCTCCGAGTTGCAAAGGCTTCTTGCTCATCCTCAGAAAGTGGGAAGGTTGGAATTTTGTCATCATCCACCCCCGGTATAGCAGAGGCCCCATAACAGGATTTGCCCTTCCTCTTCGATTTCTTCTTGTTCTTTGTGGAAGAGGTCCCGGCCCACTGTTCATCTGCGATCAAGTCCGGATGAACCCACAAGATTTCGCCATTTGGGGCTGTGTGTGGCACAAGCCCTTTCTGGCGCTGCTGGTGTGGATCATCGTTTACTGTCTTCACCGCTGCTTTGATCACCGACTCGTGTTGGAACCAACTCGAGGGTACGGATCCAAAGCTAATGGACACGGTATTTGCACCCACCTTCTTCTCCTTGGGCTGTTTCATAGTGATGACCCCAACATCGATCAGGGCCTGAATCTTATCCTTGAGAGCGTAGCACACCTTGGTAGGATGGTGCACTGCTCGGTGGAATGCGCAGTATTTCGGATCGTTGACCCTCTTGGCATCTTCCTGATCCTGAATTGGCGGCAGCTTGATCTTGTTGTTCTCGACCAAGTACTTAAAGATACCGGGGATTTCATCTTCTTTGAACGAGTAAACCTTTGGGAACCTCGGCTCCCCAACCTTTTGCTTCTGGGGCTGCTGTTGCCACCTGGGTTGTTGAGGCGCCCTCTGTTGTTGCTGTTGCGGCTGCTGGGGCTGTTGAGGCTGTTGCGGCTGTGCTTGCACCTCAAAGACCTGATTTGCGACCACCGCATTTGCATGTGCCTTCCCTTTACCCTTGGGGGTAAAATTTGATTGTGGAGCATTGTTGGGAATTTGCCCTCTCTCCGCCTTCTTCCTCTTGAGAAACCGTTCAGCTCGCTCTCCACGCATCTTCAAGTCCTTCCAGGTTTTGGACGGCGCCATTCCCATGGCTTCAAGGATATCGAGCGTGAGGTTGTTGTGGCAAGTCTCGAGGATGAAATCCTCGCTGACCGGATCCCTGCAATTCATGGCTTTGTTCCGGAATCTTTTCACAAAGTTCTCAACCGTCTCGCCGTTCTTTTGTTTTTCATCGAACAGCGTGCCGATTGAAACCTCGGTGTCATCATCAAAGAAGTTTGTTAGGAACATGTCCTCCATGTCATCCCAGCCGTTGATGCTCCCAGGCTTGAGACGGCGGTACCAATCGAAGGCAGCTCCGCGAAGAGTGCCAACGAATGATCGCACCATGAGGGGCTCATTTCCGGAAATGATTCCTAAATGAGACTTGAAGTATATTAAATGCTGGGTAGGGGAACCCTTCCCATCAAACGGCGTAAAGTTAATCAGATTAAACTTTGCCGGATATGGGATTGATTCCCACTCCCTCGGATATGGGCAGGGTATACCGGATCTTTTTACCTCCTGAGCATTCATCAACGCATTGATCTTGCTCTCCAGGTCTTTCATCTTCCTGTCCTCACTCGTCTCGGTCTTCGAGTGGCTTCTGGGAGAGGGGGCGTGGTCCTCTTTTGCATTATCCTCTGCGGGACCACCCCCAGTGCTGGTATTGATAGGAGGGATGTTGACATTATCTGCTTCCCGCTCGTGCTCCTCTGGATTGCGTTGGCTCGGTTCTCCTTGGTGAACCGTCATCGCCGCGATCTGTTGATCGTGCATCTCCCTCATCCGCTGCATGGCCATCTCCATTTCAAATTTGAAGCTCTCCTTTTGCTTGGCCAGGGCTTCTTCAAGTATCTTCGACATTTGCTCGGCGCTGATCATGAGCGATTCATAAGGTTGGCCTGCACTTGAAGCCGTGTCATCGGATGCGACGGCGGAGCAGGTATCAGAATCAGCATCGGATTCCTCTTCTTCTAGGGAAAGTCCCTTGTGTACTCTTGGGTAATTGTTTCGTTTGATGGTTCCCGACCGCAACCATGTCATGCATCGGGATGCCTCGGCAAGCTGCTCCAAGTTGAGACGTGGTGTTGATCCCCCTCTGCCGGTCATGTTGACTGACACTTTCGAGTATTCATCTTCTCGGCGGAGCGGTTTCTTCTTGTGGAAACGCTTCGGCTTGGAGAGTCTCTCGAATACCGAGATTCTTGTTGGGGTCTGAGCACAGCAACACTCGGACAGCACTGCCTTGATAATGTTGGCACACGGGCAGTGGGACTCCTGCATGTACCTCTTTCGAGATTTTTCCATACCCCCAGCCCTGTAGTACAGCTCATCAGCTTGATAGCTGGAGCAACCTACGGAGTGCTGGTGGATGTCCCTCGGTATAACACGCTCATCTTCAGATGAGTGTGTTTCCCTTTGGGAATGCAAAACATGGTTAGATTTTTTAAGAGTGGCCCGTTCAATTTTACGTTTTTGGGAGCGTAGAAATCGAACGGGCTCTTTCAGTTCGGCTCGCAATTCAGTGCGGCCTGTGATAGGGGCTTTCCCTTTGTCAATATTCTTGGGGGGATTGATTCCACCCCCAGTCTGGATTTTAGTTTGGGGACCTTTCAATGGTCCCAGTCGTTCTTTGACGGGTATTCTGCCTCGGTTCTCCGGTAAGGGACCGAGGCGACTCGTCAAAGGAACCTGGGATCTTGAATGATCCCCTTTTTTACCTGGCCCTGTTGAGGGTGCCGGTACGGGAGGAGTAGGCTCTGATTTGGTTGAACTCTGGGCGATAATCTTGCCCTTCTTGGTTTGAGGTGTTGGGTTTGCCTTGGGCACCCACACCGATTTGCTCTTGGACGGCGTTTTGACCGCCGATTCTTGCTGCATCTCCTCTGCCTTCTTTAGGAGGAGCCGGGCATGTGCAAGTAGAGCACGGCGCTTCTTGATTCGCTCCTCGAGCGTGGAGCGGTTCCTCTTGACGCGGATCCACTCATTCGCTCCTGATTTGGAGGGGAAGTTGATTACCTGCCGCTGCTCTTGTCGCTGCCTCGACTTCAAGTCCTCTGCATAGCGCACTCCATCCTTTGACTCCTTGGCCTTGGCGAGCTGTTGAGCGAGACGTTGGCGACGTCTTTGAAGCGCTCTCTTTGATGGAGTTGGTGCAGCATCACCCATCGCCTTTGTAGCGGTTGGATCTACGTTCTTGACCACACTGATCGACGCAAAGCCGTTGTGTGGTGCAAGGGTAGCAGCGACGGCGGGGTCTTGAATTGAGGAGTTGGAGATCCCGCGAGCCCTTTTTGGAGATGAATTCCTCCTGCGCCGGTGCGGAGAGGCGGATCTGGAGGAGGAGGAGGAGAGGTACTCTTCGAACTTCTTCTGATCGAATTCGTATTCGATCTCTTCATTCACCCGGATCTTGAAGGCCGGTTGCGTCACTCCGATCTCGGCAGCGAGGTCGGTGGCTCCCACTGTGGTCGCCAGCTTGTTTCCGGTAAAAGTTGCTGTTTTCATTGATGTTCTCTTTTTTTGAGATCTGTTACAACTTTGAGCGTCACAACAGAGTTTAAATGAAAACAAAAGATTACAACTTAAACGAAAATAAACACGAGAGCCCGGTTTGGTACGGTCTCGCTTGCGTGGGTTGTTGGCCTGTGACGGGGACGTCGATGTCCGTGGACCGCCGACTCTTCAAGATCCTTGCCGATAAAATCCGGCAGAGTTTCGTCTATCCGCGTAGGATATAGAAACAGAACCTCGTCGATCCGCGCAAGATCTAGAGGTTATAAGCGTATATCTCGGCTAAAACGAGATAATAGCTCTTCTTAGTGTCACCGCAAAGGAGCAACACTAAGGATCAGAGAAGGGGGGTGAATGAACCTTGATGAAGAACTCTGACTCCTCACTCCAGCAGGGCTTCACCGCTTCAGACTCTAGAATTTCAGATCTCGAGGATAATCCCAAGACCGGAAATTCTTCTCCAAGGCTAAACCAGAGCAAAATCAAGAGCCCCTCACAAAGGAGGCCTAAGGGGCTATTTATAGCCAAAAGGAGAGGGGGGGGCTGATATGGACACTCCAAGAGGAGAGACACCCCCCTAGGGGTGTCCTGGCCAAGGCCGGGACACCCCCCATGGGGTGTCTCGAGCTAGCCAAGACACGTTCGTGTGTCCCCGGTTCAGCCCGGGGCTGTGCCGTTGTCCCGCTGTTGACTCGCCGTTGACTTTTCGTCCGACCTCGGATTTGGGTGATTTCGGATGCGTTGGAATCGTGACGGTGAGCTCTGTAGGCCCCGATGGTTGGATTATCTGTGGGGTGATCGAGGTGCAGCGGGCGTTGGTCTGATTGCAGTGATAGCGGGGTTTTCGGTCAACCCGTATCCTTGTGATTCTGGCATTCTGTCGGCTCACGTAATGCGTCGGTTTGCTTCAGTCGCTCACCGGCGTCATTTGAGCTCTTGTGAACCGGGTAGTGACGTTCGATCGCCGCTCGTTGACACCGAGCTATGTTCGGGGACCTATCGGCAATTTTCGACGCCTACAACCATGCATTGATCATAGAGTGATAAACTAGTATCAGCAATTACAAAACATCGTTAAAGCATCATAGATGTGCATAAATATACTGATCTTAAACAAATACAAATGATTCATGATAAGCAGCTTATTTTCTACACATCAAAACATGAATGCTGTTTCAACAAAGCATTGATTTATAAAGGAAATAACCAGAACAAAATAATCCACAAAATATCATATTAGCATTAAAAACAACATAGTTTGCATAAGCATAAATTTGTCCACACAATATCAAACCACACACATAAATCCATAGAGTTATTACACTTAAATAAAGCAGAGTATTAAGTTTTACAAACCAATATAAAACATCAAAACAAAAGTAAGCATCACAGAAAGGCACTCAATTCATCACCACCAGCATCACTGTCACCGTCACCCTTGCCATCACCATCACTATCATCATCACCATGACCATCTGAAGATCCTGATGC
The DNA here is from genome assembly GCA_022839385.1 of Asparagus kiusianus. NCBI lineage: Eukaryota > Viridiplantae > Streptophyta > Magnoliopsida > Asparagales > Asparagaceae > Asparagus > Asparagus kiusianus. The sequence continues at coordinate 7,446 of BQKN01045685.1, forward strand.
ATCAGCAGGGCCCTCCTCAGAATCAGACTCAGAACTAGAAGAGGGATCTGGAATCTTTAGAGACTGACGCTGATATGAAAGGATGGTCCTAATATCACCCTGAATAGATAAGACATCATTCTGAATGTTTGAGACCTGAGTCTCAGGACGATCCAGTCGATCACAAATATCAGAGGTGGAAGAGGATGAAGCTCTAGATTGGGAACGAGATAATGATGATGGAGTGGAGTCAAGGGCTATCTGCATCCTAGAAAGAGAGACCTTATCAAAGAAATCTCTTTTGGATTCAACTTTTGGTTCGTTTGTAAGGTCAACATTGAAGTGTTGGAAGATGTGGGTGAGAAACGAACCAAAGGGAAGAAATTTGGTATGCTTTGATGCCATATTATTGATAAAAACAGTTGCCCAATCCACTTTAATTTTGGCTAAGATAGCATAAACAGCATTAATTTTGTCCGAAGCAAAATGATCAAAGCTACCAGTTTTGGGAATTAAATTGTGAGCAACAATTCTGGCAATGAGTCTTGCATTGGGATTAAGAGAATTGTTGTTCATGAGGTAAGTGCAATCAGGTTTAAACAAGAGTGGATTAATATCAGGATTGCCAACATCAACAGACATGAGACTAACGTCACTTGTTGGGATACTTAGAATCTCAGCAAGCTCGTTAGCAGAAAAGTTTATAGCAATGTTTTTGACAGAGGAAGTGATGGTCAAACTACCATCGACTAAAGATGATGTGGACAGATTTGCATAAAACAGATAAACCAAAAAGGGGTAGTAGGGAACTTTGAGCTTCTCATCTAATAAACTATCTAACCCCACGTTACGAAGGATAGATTCAGTATTGTACAAGCATAGCTCAGGGTATTTGATATATCTTGTAGGAATAATCTTTAATTTGCATAATTCTCGATATTTCCTAACAAGAGATTTGAAAAGAAGATAATCCTCATAATGTGAGGCTTTAGGAGTAGAGGAACTAGCTTCGGGTTTTGATCTCTTTTTAGGGGGCTTGGGAGGCATGATAGATAGGTTTTAGATTGGATGAGAGATATTAAACAAAAACCTGTAAGCAAAAACAACAAATCGTATACACCCAATTAACAAATTTGCCCTAAAAAGAGAAACCCTAAAAGATAAAGGACTCTGAAATCATAAGATAAAGAAGAGATTGAGTGAAGAGATTGATTACCCTCAAGAAACTGATGAGAGACGACCCAAGATGCCAGCGGTTGAAACGAAAGGGGCGACCGAAAACCTATTTTTCGTTTTCACGATGGAAGAAAGGAGATGAAGGGTCGGGTGTTATGAGAGAGTAGATCAACGACTAGGATTGAGTGAGGATTAGATCAAGGGTGAAGTTAAGTTCGGGTCCAAAGCGAATCCTCAAAACAAAAACCGAAACCCGTTAAAAAATCCAAACTGCTGCAGAAAAACTCGTATCGGTCGACCGACTCGGTCGACCGAATCGATTACAGAAACATTTCGGTCGACCGGGTCGGTCGACCGGAAGAGGTTAATCAGCAGAAAAGGTTTTTAAAACAAATTTTGAGATATTTTTGATTATAATCTGTTTGAAAAATTGTTTTATATTAAACTAAATGTTTGATAAATGTTTTAAATTATATAAAAATATATAATTAATTTATTTGATACAAAGAGTACACTTTTTCCATTAAAAGCTCAAAACTCAATTTTCTAAACTAAAACAAATTAAACAAAAATTATTTTATGGTGTACCAAATATTTTATAACAAATATATAAATGATTTTGTCTGAGAAAAAAATATATAACTAGTTTATTTTACTAAAAGAGAATAATTTGTCACTAAAAATCAAGAATCAAATATTCAAAACAAAGACAAGAACAAAAAAACTATATAAACACAAAATTGGTATAAAAATCACTTTGGTACCCAAATCATTTTAGTACCACTAGAACTTGGGACATGACCCCTATCATTCAAATCCAAGGCCCTAGGGTTATGAACCCGCTTGGGCGTATTTTGTGCACCGATACGATCAAAGCAAAAATTGTAAACATGACCCATACGATTGTAATTTGTGCAATGTAGAGGTTTGAAGGATTTGCGTTGACCAAAATGGAATGCACGTGGTTTATTTGCAAAAATAAATTTTCCTTTACAATTATTTTGCAAACGAGAATTTCTCTTTAAATCAAAACAAAACATAGCCAAATGACCAAAACGACCACAATAATCACATTTGTACACATGAGCATGTTTATGATCTATACTATGTGTGTGTACATGAGTATGTGATGATGAAGCTTGATGGGATGCACAATCATGAATAGGTTTATCAACCTTTGGTGCATTATGACAAAATTTAGCTATATGGCCCTTAAGACCGCAAGAAGAACATTTTTGAATTTTGTCATACATGCGTGCATAGTGAATGGGTTTCTTGGAAGAATTAACATTCAACTTAGCACACAAGTCCATAAACTTTTTGTTATTAGCAATACAAGAGCTAAGTGTTGAATCTAAGGTAGATATACGTTCTTTCATAAGATTCAACTCATCATCATATATGCAAGCATTGCTACTAGAAGTGAGATAATCAAGATCTTTCATCATAGATTTAATCTTATCTACTTCTAACTTGGTATTTTGTTTCTCATGAAGCAACATATCATTTTCAATTTTTAATTTTTCATTGCATTCCTTAAGAACTATATTTTCATTTGCAATGAAATCAAACTTGTTTGCTAAGGTCTCATGAGAAGATCTTAAACTAACATACTTACTCTTTATATTGATATAGCTATCATGCAATTTTTCAAACTCAAGAGCAAGTTCATCAAAAGTAATGATATCATCGTTATCGAGCTCGCATACCTCACTAGGATTATCTCCTAGTGGAGTTGTACATGGGGATGAGACTTCTTTAGGATATAAAGCGCGATTTTCCAACGCTTGTTGAATAGCCTCAATATCCCCTTGATGTGCTTCAATGAATTTCCATAAAGAGTAAGCACTATCAAAAAGAGCAAACTTGTTAGAAAACGATGAGTGAAAAGCATCAATCAAATATTGTAACAAGAACTTGTTCATATTAAACAATCTCTTATCATTCTCACTCCATTTGGATTTTTCCGAAGTGGGAACAACATAGCCATTCTCAATAATTTCCCACAAATCAAATTGATTAGATTGAACGAAAAGTTTGAATCTAATACACCATTGAGCATAGGGAAAAATATCCAAACGAGGAGCAATATCAATAGCATATCCTAAGCAAGATGAATCATTCATATCCATAATAATGAAAATGTAGGAGACACAATATAATCAAAATTAGATTAGCAAAAATACAATAACTTGGATCTTTAACTCAAGGCGGTTAGTCCTTAAATCAAAGAGCACCAAGCTCTGATACCAATTGTTAGACCCTAGAGGGGGGGTGATTAGGGTCTTATGCTAATCTAATTCCAATTAATGGCTAATTTAAATTTATATTGAGCAATATAATCTTGCAAGAGATAGATATGAGTAATAAGAACAATAAGACTATGCACAAGTAAATATGAGACAAACAAAACACAAACACACCATGTGTTCACGAGGTTCGGTCCCCACGACCTACGTCCCCGCTCCTCACCTCGAGGAGATATCCACTATCACAATCCGGTTTGGAAGCCGGAACTTCTACACACTCGGTTTACAAGTTCACCGAAAACTCTCACACTACACAATCACTTACAATCACACTTTACACACTAAGTGTAGGAATCTAGCCCGTGTCCTCCTCCTCAAGTGCTCGATTACAACCTCTCCCTAGGTTCGTCAATCGACGTCACTCCTCTTGGATTTGACCCCGTCTCTCTCCTCACACTTCTCTCGGTGTACAAGTGTATTACAAGTGATCTCACGAATAAAAGTCAAATATAGTGATTTGTCCTCAAATACAAATGAGAACACAATGAAGCTCACACTCACTAAATCACACCCCACAACCCACAATATATAATATGAAAATATTAAGCTCAAAAGGTGTGTGTGACAATAGTGAATGAAACTCAATAACTGTAACTCAATAAATATAGCTAATCAAATGAAAGTGAAATAAAATAAGCTATAGGAATGAGTTTAGAAAGACTTCTCAATGACTCAAGAAGAGCTGAAGGAATGAAGATGAAATCCTTTTCTTGTTGTAGAAAAAAAAACTCCTCTTGAAAACAGATTAACTAAACAGCTCTTAAACACCTCTTAAACGCGATTAATATCTTGTAAAACAATAAACTTGGATTTCTTGGATTTTAGAGAAGAAGAGCAGCAATGGGGTATATATAGCACCCCAATGCAACAGCTAAAAGATTGTAAAAAGACCAAAAAACCAATTTGAAAACTAGCCGTTAGGCTCAACCTGGCAACGCGTCGATTGACCGGTGCGGTCGACCGATTAGTTCAAAAAACAAAAGAATCAGGGTTTTAAAGCTGGCGATCGACCGACGTAAATTTCGGTCGACCGAAAGAAAATTTCGGGCGACCGACGCAAAATTCGGTCGACCGGAAAACTTTGGAAAACTTATCTTAGAAACAGACGTCTGTCGGTCGACCGTATCGGTCGACCGAATTCAGATATGTGAAAATTGACAGGTTTTAGGGGACTTTTGTAAATCCGTTAAAAATATTAAATCATATCCAAAAATAGTGAAACTTTGGGGAAAGTTTATAAATCATGAAATAAACATGTTTGAAAAGAAATTTTTGGAAAAACATTTTTTGTTTGCTAAAACTCCTTGTTTTTTGAAAACAGCTTAGAAAACCTGTAATTTTACGAAAGTAAAATTTGATTTAGTCATGTAAATATTCATATATATATTGTACATATATTATACGTATATAGTGAAACATGAAAGAGCTGTAAACAAAGGATAAAGATATTTTAATAACGTTTAATGAAAAAATCATCTATATGATAGAAACCGTTATAGATCGTGTTAAGTGTATGTATATTGAGCTTGAATATAATCATACAATATACGTAGGTAAACTAAACATATACCTAGGTAGAACCACACAAGAGAACTTGAATCTTTAACGCTTGATTGACTTGTGTTGAAATACCTGAAAAGAAACTATAAACACAAAAACACTAGAGAGTTTATTAGTAATGAATTGTTTACCAAATCATCATCAAAACTATAGGGTCAACATAAACAACCACATCATTTAACACCATATTGTTCTTGAGCTCCAAAATACTTTTGCAAACTATCTCGCAAGCTATCTCTTTTGCTTTTTCTAAAAATGAAAGACAAAAAAATCAATTAGTTATATTTCAAGAAAAGTAAAATAATAAACAATATATAAAAAATATGTAAAACAAACGAACTAAATTGAACTTACCAACAATTGACAACCCATTCTATAGTGGTCCAATTGTTGACAATGATCACATTTTCGCTATCTCACCTCTTTTTGCATTTCCGATTCTTCAAAACCACTTTTAGTCCTAGTTGAATTTTTCAGACATCCCTTTGGTTTCACAGGACCGAGGGGATCACGAACCATAATTTCCTCACCATCTTTCAATATAAGCACATGAGTATTTTAATCTACGTGGCTCTCAACTTGAGAATCTAGAGTTTGTGCCATGTTGAGCAATGCTTCCTCCCTTGCTTCTACAAGGAAGTTTGATATTTGTTGCTCCAACTTAGAAAGAAGATCATTCGAGCTCACTTCCATATCAAGTACTTCATTAAAATTTCCTCTTAAAGCTCATAATCTTATAATACTTCCCCGCTCCATGCTATCATCATCTTGTTGCGACTTCATAGCATTAACAAAGCCAAATATCTATATCTTGCATCAATTTTCCATCTAGGCAAGATATACCTTTCGGGAATAGAAGTCACTTGGTTTAGCCACAATATATTCAGTATATGCTTACAAAGCACCCCTTTAGTCTCCCAAAATGAATAAGTGCATGCAACCTTAAGCTCGCTATTTATTTTATAGGTTACTTCTTCCCAATTCTCTTTGTTTTCAAAATATTTGCTAACCAAGTATACAACTTTCAACTCCTCCTTTGACACTTCTTCACGATATAATAACATCACATCACCAAGCTCCCTTTGGAACATCTTCAAGATTGCCCTGGTGTATATTTTTCCAACTTGCTCTTCAATCGGATTTATGAAGCTCATCGCAGGCACGATGTTCAAAGTCGTGAAGTCTTCATGAGATTCTGATGCACGACGAGATGCCACAGCCTCGTCATATTGACCCACGAACTCAACTAGTCTAGTGTTTGCATTGACAAATCCATCAAAAAAGGCATTGATGCTCTCACTCCTTTGCTTTGTTGTCATTCCCGCCCAAAAACAGTCCTTCAAGTATACATCTACCCAATGTTCACGCAAGTTATACATTCTTGTCAGCCAACTACCTTCACCTTCATTTATGTTGAATTTAACCTTTATGACTTCCTAACGCTCTTCGCATTTGCTTATACTTCTAGCAGAATATCAATTGTTGAAATATGTAGGCATCTCATCCCCGTATTAGCTCTTCAACTTTACTTGTTGCTCAGCAATATGCTTTCTAACAAGCCTAGAACAAAAGCGATGCCGAGTATTTGGCAAAATGCTCTTACTAGCTTTTTTATCTGTGCATCTTGATCAGTTATAATAGCCTTTGGTGCAACTCCATGCATACACTTGAGCCATTGCGAAAACAACCACTCGAAGGTTTCCTCTCGCTCATCTGCATGCAATGCACAACCGAAGAGGGTGGATTGGCGGTGGTGGTTTACTCCTGTAAATGGAGCAAATGGCATACTCAACTGATTAGTCTTGTATGTGGTATCAAACACAACTATATCTCCATAGCTCTAGCTCTACCAACGGCCCAAAACACAACTATATCAAACACAACTATATCAAACACAACCGAAGAGGGTGGATTGACGGTGGTGGTTTACTTAAATAAGAGGCTCTAGCTCTACCATCGGCCCAAAACACACTTCTCAGGGTACCAAAGTGATCGACCTCCATAGCAAAATAGAAATTAGGATCTGATTCCTTTCTATCTTGGAATTGTCTAATGATGTTTAAACATTCACAACCTATGTTACTTTGCCTTGTCTTTCTGATATGATCAATCATCTATTGTGGTGGTGACTTGTTCAGCATCTTGTCCTTGATATCCCACATTAAGCACCTTTTTAATATTAGATGGTTTCATTCCCTCTTCATGCAACAACTCAATGAGGCTAATGCAATGCTTCGATCGATGTCGTTTCTTGTGAGAATGATGATATTTATCAGGGCTTGTTAAAGGATGAACATGCTTAGAAATGAACTTAGTAACCTTCAAAACTTTTGAAGAAGTAAGCATAATCTTCATTTTTGCACCACAACCTACTTTAGTTTCCGGACGATGATTGACAGTCAATCCACTTTCATTTTCAGTCGATGCTCTCTTTCTCCCCGCTTTATCACAAACAAAAGTCCTCGAAAGAATCTCTCTTGAAGCTTTCTTTGATTTTTCAAAAGTATCTTTGCGAATTCCAAACCCAATCTTCTTTGCATATGCATTGTAGTAGTTGTATGCATCATTGTCCGTCTGAAACTCTTTCCCTTCAAATGGAATACCATCAGCACTAATTTGGCCATCCTCCATTCGACAATTCTGTAGTATTAAAACATCATATGAGTTTATTAGCCATAAATTTAAAAATAAATGTAAATCTATCCTAGAAGTTTACTTACATACACCAAATATTCACAATTCTCTAATATTTGCTAACATATATTATTCTGACAAAAAATCTAACTAATATTTTTTTTGTCAATGAAAAAACTTTATTCATTCACCAAATTATGAAAGATTTAATACATCAAGATGCTTAGTATTTAGCAACTGGGATTACAAAACATCACTAGGGAAATAAAATCTAAGTTGGGTGAGATTATGAGCGAGTTTCCTCTCGACTCACAGATGGCAAAAATGCTCGTTGTGAGTCCGGATTTCAATTGCTCCAATGAGATCCTCTCCATATCTGCAATGCTCTCAGGTAAGCGTTTACTTTTTCTAACCTCTCTTATTGGTTCTATGGTTTTTAGGCTTTTGGAAATGGTGCCTATAGTCTTTTTTTTTATTTTTCTAGAACTATTGGGACATGTGGTACATGCTCAACAGAATATGCATGTTGCGAACATGTGTGACCATCGCCAGTCAATGTTACTTGAATTCTTCTACTTTGGTCTATAATGTTAGTGCATGTAAGATAGTGGATATGCTATCGCAGACCCTTTGATCATATTTCATTTGCTTTGGTTATTAAATCTAACTAATATTTGCCGAAATATATTATTCCGACATAAATTCATTCAAAATCCAATCTTTCCTCTAATTAAACATTAATCAAAAGTTCTATCTCAGAATAAAATTAAGGATATGTAAAATTTATTACCTTCTCAATTAGAGGCATTGTTATCGACAATTGTCGCTCGCTTGAGGAGACGGCCTCCGACAAGATGACTTCATGAAAAGAAGAGGCTTCCATTGTTGCTCGTTTGAGGCGGTGTCAGAGGAAGGAGGCTACGACAGTGTCGGAAGGCAAGGACGGCGGGGGTCACGGTCACGGCCAAGGAGCCAGAGTTTGAGAGAGAGATCACAGGATATTACAGCGGAGTTGTCGCGGCGGTGTCAGAGTGGTTGTAGACAAAGTTGTCTTATACTAGTAGCTACGTCATAGAGGACAGAGTCATTGGAAGGCAATGTTAATAAACAAACCCTAATATGTGATATTAGCATGATGAAAGAAGAAAGCAGGGATGGGTTGGATACAGATGGGCAAGTGACGGCGATCATCATATTCCAGCATAGAAAGCTTTACCTGAAAGACCAAAGAGTTTGAGGGGGTTGTCATGGAGGCGACGGAGTTGTCGCGGCAGTGCTGGAGATCTCGCAGGGGAGAGGAGAGATAACGGGGGAGAGGGAGGTGAGAGAGTTGAGAGAGAGGAGAGCGGCGACGTCGGAGATCTCGCGGGAGAGCGTTGGCGGCGGAGTTATCGCAGGGTAGAAGAGGCACCACAGTTAGAGTTAGAGAGAGAGATATCACGTCCAGAGAGGAGAGAGAGTTAGAGAGAGGAGATCATGGGGGAGATAGGAGAGAAAGTTTGAGAGAGAGATCCGAGATTAAATCAACATGGCATGTATTAGAGAGAGAGAGTGAGAGAGATCACATCTAGAGAGAAGAGAGAGTTAGAGAGAGAGAGAGAGGATCACGTGGAGATGTTATTGAGAGTTTGAGAGAGAGATCCGAGATTAAATCAACCTGGCATATATATAAAAATGGGGTCTTTTTTAAAAAATTAACTTAACCACTCGATGTTGGGTTAGGATCAAACCACCTCCCTACCAAGTTGATTGAAGAAACTTGGTACCAAGTTTCTCCATTTCTATATATATATATATAGAGAGAGATTAATGGGTATCCTTGTCATAGGAGGGGATTTCCTCCTTGACGCCTCTAAAATCACATGATTGAGCGACATTGTGGATGATCCGCTCCGTTAAACTTGATCTACATATTCTAAAACCCCAACACACCAAGTTTGGGGTGAACCCGTCGTCGTTTGACCCTTCATCCACTCGTATCAATTTTAACGGTTTTGAATGAATAGAACTTTTCACATGGCTCGATGGAGGGTCAAACGATGACGAATTCACCTCAAACTTGGTGTGTTAGGGTTTTAGAATATGTAGATCAAGTTTAACGGAGCGGATCATCCATAATATCGCTCAATCATGTGATTTTAGAGGCGTCATAGGAGAAAATCCCCTCCTATGACAAGGATACCCATTAATCTCATATATATATATATATATATATATAT
>BQKN01045689.1:0-13009 GCA_022839385.1 Asparagus kiusianus
TCAAGTGATGATGAGGATAGTGATTAGTTTATATCATAATTTTAATGTTCTTTTTTTGATTTGTACGGGATGTTTTAGTTTGACATAATTTGATAAATGTAGCTATAATTTTACTGTTATTTTTTTGATTAGCTTCTAAATAAATGAAGTTGATAGAAGATAACATATTATGTCCTTTCTTTGTCACAGCTCACAAAGATACTGTGTAAACAACTAGGTATTATCTTTCAGAGAAAACCATTATGAGACTAGTCCAAACGACATATACTTCAGGAACACATAATCTTTTGAGTGTAAGTTTTGTTTTTCATTTTATTTGGAACATGTTCGATAGGATTCTTTTTCCTTTGTGAACAAGCAGGCATGTTATATTGTTCTCCTGGAAGTAGAGTTTTAGTGGCTAAGATATGTAGGATAAGCTTGTGGTAAATGGTAACTTATTATAAAAATGGATAAGCGCGACACGGAAACATGAAACTGATGAAGAGATTATTTTGTATTGTACTCTAGTATTTGCAAGTCTATGTGGTGACTCTGATCCATGTCTATCATAGAAAGCAGCATCAGATAAGGAGATTACAATGACATACTGCTGCACGAAGCATATCTTCCATTATATTTGTGGCCCAACGCCACTGACCAGCTCGACCATGTGCATTGATGAGAGCATTGTAGGTTTCAGCATCAGGTTTGCACCTGAAATGAAATGAAGTGATGCATTAATTACAGCAATAGCAAGCAAAAGAAAAAGCAAGCAAGCGAACAAACAACCAAATGCAACAACTCTAGCTTCATAAAGCTCAGTCACATAGTGTGACATCCATATCAACCATTTAATACAGAATTTACTTAATCGATGCTAGGAAACACCTCTTATCAGTACAGACGGATGTTACATACCTAAAACCCTTTTATGCATAGCCATATTGCGTACTGTATAGTTTTAGCATAATGTACAAAGGCGTGCAATCAGATTATTGACAAGGCTTTGCAATCAGTATTATATTCGGAACTGTCTAGTCCTGTACATTTGACATGGCAATCCACCTATGCATCTTTGGCCAATTGTAATTGTTTCATATAAGACATCCTTTTGGTGGAAGTTACTCAAGTCTTCACTTCAATCCAATTAGATATCTCACTAAAGAATTTACGCACTATATCAACTTATGACACATGTTATCAATGCACATACTATTTTCTCTTTCCCACTCTAAGTTCTCCTTCAGTCAGTTATTTTTTATACTACGCTAGGAGGCGTGGACAAGACACAAACTCGGACATGAAAGCGGATATGATAAGATACAAAGACAAGAACATAGAAAACCATTCAATAAGTAGAATACAGGGACACAACACAGCCATGTGCATAATCCTACATGTGCCTATATACAGTATATAGCAAACCCATAGTTATTAGAACATGCTCTTTTGTAAAATAGACTGTGTGGTTGATATCATGCTTACCTCCATTCTTGCATTTCGAAAAACAGGCCACGTGCTTGATCAGTTCGATTGTGTCTAGCATGCAACCGTATCATCATGTTATAGATGTCGCTCCGAGCACAATAGATCTTTTGATTTTTCAACCAACGAAAGACTTGAACAGCATGTTCAAGAGAACCAGTGGCTGTTATTTCCTGCAACAAATGCCAACGGAATAATATATGTTTAATGTTAACTCATCACTGGCATATAATTCAGAACTCATAAATGTAATATCCATGTTCAAGTGCATAAGATATTTCATCCTAAATACTTCAAAAGCGTATCATAATTTAAGCCTCTAAAACTCCTAAACCCCAGATGCATAAGAAGGGTGAACCCCTTAACTTTCAAGCTGTCACAATAACAACCCCCCCCCCCCCCCCCCGGGCCCCCCCCCAAAAACTTTTTTTTTTTTTTTTTTTTTTTTTGGGGGGGGGGGGGGGGGGGGGGGGGGTGACATTATAAAAGTTAAGGGGTTAACTGAGAATGACCAAACTTAATGGAGTTTTGTGAAATTTACCCTAAAAAGAGGCTAAATAGCACTTAATTACCTAATAATTTCACTCACATTGCACTTACGTACCCTCACTTTTGCAAAAAGTTTCATGTTTGCAACTTAAGATACATAAATGCCACAAAAAACAAGGGAGGGTATATTATAAGTGCAAAGTGGGTGAAGCTATAAGATATTTTAAGTGCTATTTAGCCTAAAAAGATTCACAATTTCTCGGGAGCAAACAATTACCCTAATAAGCAGAGGAAAATTCTTCCTCGCGAATCTCCCGATCCAAGAATTAAGAACCCCATCGATATCCTCCCACCGTTGAAGCCTCATGACCCGATCCACGACCTCGGAGACGGTCCAGTCCTTCTGAAAGCGGGTCCCGTCGACCCGCAGCCGGTAACGGGCGGGTACGGCGTCTCGGCCCACGCCCGAAACCCGAACCTTGACCGTCCGCTCGCCCCGGTCGTAGTCGACGGCGTGGATTAGCCTCCTCTCGTCCCATTTCGGCGGGGGTTCGTGGGTTAGGGTTTGAGGTTGGGTGGGTGGGGGTCGGCTGGGGTGGGTAAGCGAGGGTTTTGAGGGGGGTGGGCGGGTGGATGGGGCGGGTGGGGGGAGGGGTTGGGAAGGGAGGATGCTGCTGCTCATCTGCTGGCGTACGGGAGGGGGACATGTGAGAGGGAGAGTGAGGCGGGTGAAGTAAAAAAGCTTTATTCTGCCTTGGATATTTTTGCCTCTCAATCCGAGGTCTTACTCGCGCAAAGTGATTTTCGCTTTTACCTTTATACCCAAAACATCAAATGCATTCTATTTTCTATGTTGTATCTTTTAAAAAAAATAAAAATTAAACACTCAAAATATCCTTGTCTTTCTCCTCATCCTCTTTTAACCCATAGTAATGTTAGTCTAAGTGTAGACCCAAAATTGAAGTCAAAGCTGGAGTCAAGAAGATGAAGCAAAACGAAGGAAACAGGAAAACTACAAGACGGTCAACCACGGTGGTCTCGGCGGTCGATCGCAAAACGTGCACAAACAGCAGGAACTCTCTGGACTTTTTCCGATCGACCGTAGCAGATGATCCGATCAACCGCGAGACGCTGTAAACATTGGTTTGGTCTCTGTACTTTTCACGGTCGACCGCGACTTTGGGCGCGGCGATCGACCGCGTATCGGGCTGACGGTTTCCTAACCCACTTCGAATTCTGTTTTGATTCAGTTTGATATAAATACCCAAACGTTTTTAGGGTTTAAAAAGTGATCTGAAACCATCAGAAAGGGAAGAAAACAGAGAGATCTCAGAAAGATTAAACCCTTGTTTTGAGAGCTTGTATTCCTTCTTCAATTAATCAAAGGAATTATGTGGTGTGGTTCCCGAGCACGTAGGCATGTTGCGGAACCTCGTTAAATCTGTGTGTTCTTTCTTGTTCTTATTTCCTACAAGTTATTTATCTTTAATTTGTGGTGAATTTCTTTCTTGCTCAACTCTCAAACACAAGATTCGAAAGGGTATGGATTTGATTTGATTGTTTCGAATCCCCAACAACTGGTATCAGAACTCCGTTTAGCAAATTTGTGAGAAAGAGAGCTATGACAAAGGAAATCAAATCTAAGATCGAGAAGTTCGACGGTTCAGACTTCGCTTACTGGAAGTCACAAATGGAGGACTATCTGTATCAGAAGGACTTGTATCACCCGTTGATGTGGAAGGATAAGGGACAAAAGAAAGAGGAGTCAGACGATAATTGGAAGATACTGGATAGGAAGGCTTTAGGGCAAATCCGGTGGCCGCTCGCCAAGACAGTAGCCCACAACGAGAAGACGATTATATGGCTTATGGAAATGCTCGCGAAGATGTACGAGCAATCGTCTGCAGTAAACAAGGTGCATCTGGTCAAAACTCTTTTCAACCTCAAGATGGCAGAAGGGCAATCCTTCACGATACACCTCAGCGAGTTCAACACGATTGTTGATCAGCTTATCTCCGTAGACATCACGTTCGATGACGAAGTACATGCCCTTTTATTACTATTGCAGTTGTCGGATAGTTGGGCAGGTTGTGTGACGGTAATCAGTAATTTGGCGGGGAAGGAAAAGTTAAAGCTGAGTGAGGTGGTCAGTACGTATGATTCTATCCAAGGAGGTTAGAAGAAAATCGTCTGAATTAGAAGGTTCGGGTTCAGCTCTAAGTTTTGAGCAGAGAGTCAGAAGCCAGAAGAAGGGGAACCAGAACAGGAATCGGTCGAAGTCGAAGAAGAGGTCGAACCCGAAGGTTAGGCCTATCAAAGAGAAGTATTGGAACTGCGGCCAGGAGGGCCATATGTCTTCAGTCTGCAAAAGTTCAAAGAAGGATGCGGGTGAGCAGGAGGCTCATATTGTGTAGGATGCTTTGATCCTTGTTATGGACAACGATTCGGATTCTTAGGTTATCGACCCAGGAGCCTCTTTCCACGCCGCTGTTAACAGGAAGCTTCTCCAGAATTATGTGACAGAGGACTTTAGAAAAGTGTATTTGGGGAACAACGAGCCCTGTAATATTGTTGGAAGAGGCGATGTGTAGATTCAGATGAAGGGTTCTAAGTGAAACTTGAAGAACATGAGACACGTACCAAATCTGAAGAGGAATCTTGTTTCGGTGGGACAGCTTGGAGCAGAAGGCTATGTCTCGATATTCACAGGGGATTCGTGGAGAATCTCCAACGGTATGATGGTAGTTACCCGAGGCAACAAATTAGGAACACTCTACCTCACCTCACATGCGAGTGACACCCTCGCAATTGCAGCTAGCAAAGAGAGTATAGATCTGTAGCACAACAGGTTGGGACACATGAGCGAGAAGGGAATAAAAATTTTACATTCACAGGGAAAGCTAATCGGGATAGATTCCATGAAAGTCGGGGTTTGTGAAGACTGTATCTTTAGGAAGCAGAAGAGTGTTAGTTTCAGAAGGATGGAAGACCATCTAAGGCTCAAAAGCTAGAGTTGATTCATACGGATGTATGGGTCCAGCCAAAGTGTTTTCTTTTGGCGGTTCGAGATATTATGTCACCTTTATCGACGATCACTCGAGGAAGGTGTGGGTTTACTTCATGAAGCACAAGTCAGAGGTGTTCGGAGTCTTTAAAAAGTGGAAGGCCATGGTGGAAAATGAGACAGATCTGAAGGTGAAGTGTCTGAGATCAGACAATGATAGAGAATACGAGCTGGAGGAGTTCAAGAGGTTTCGTGCTACGAATGATATACGCTTAGAGAGGACTACTTTAGAGACGTCGCAGCAGAACGATATTGCAAAGAGAATGAACAGAACCTTGATGGAGCACGCCAGGAGCATGCGATTACATGCAGGTCTACCTAAAACGTTTTAGGCAGATGCGGTGCATACGACGGCTTACCTTTGTTCGTGGAAAAATTTGTAGTAAAAGAAATAAAGAAAAATTAATTTGTATTCCCTTAATCTCAGTTACAATTGGATTTCCTGATTGCAAAAGACAGGAGAATGAATTTAATTCTCGCCTTTGTTTAATTCTGGGTTCTTCACGGTGGCGATGGAGTGCCTCCCTCGAATGCTCGCGTCGAGTTTGCTCTCCGTTGACGATCCGAACGTCTTGATTCACTAGAACGTTGTCTTCTCCTCACGATTTGACGTTGTGGAGAACTTGCGTGGTAAGTTTTAAACTCTGAACGAGTTGATTGATCTTAATCGTGACTGGTTAGACAAGCCAAAGATCTCTTCTTTGCTGTCAAGGAGAAGGATCCAAAAGCCAGCCCAAGGATCTCTTTTGTTGCCGCCAAGAAGTTCCAACAGATCGACCCCTGAACTGAATTGATTTTTAGTTATTTATAAAGGATTAAAGGGTATAACTACCCCCTTAATTCGCTCCTAAGTGGGGCTAATAGGATGTAACCGTCCCTTAAATCACTCCTGAGTAGAGTTGTGATCCCCTCATATCATGAGAAACGGTTTTGAAACCGTTCAGCTCTGTTTTCAGCAAAAGTTGAGTTTGTTGTCGAATTCATTGTCTCTTTAGTCGATTACAATAAAATTCAAAGAAATAGTCTTTTTATAAGACTTCTTTTACACAACAAAGTGAAAATTACAACTCTTGAGAAAATAAACGCAGGATCATTGTTTGGATCACTGCTTTTGTGGGTTCTTTGCCTGTGCCGGGAACGCTTTGGTTCGTGGACCACCGAATCACAGATCGTGAAAAAGGGGGGATTATGATTCTGACTTCGTTTATCGAAGTGAGAATTTGAAACGATATCTTATCGAAGTAAGATAGTCGTTCTTCTTGAAATCAAGTCAAAGCCTGAATGTCAAGGGATTGCTCCAAGAACTTAGATCTCTGCTCTCTCTGCTCTGGAATGCTCTAACAAATGCTTGATCCTCGTCAGAAGTGACCCTAGGGGGTATTTATAGCCTCCGGGGTCTGCAACTGCAAATACTCAACATAACAGCAAATTAGACTGGCGAGACAGTGTTTGCTGTCTCGCTGGTCGAGACAGTATTTGCTGTCTCGCCTAGCGAGACAGTAAATATGTTGTCTCGCCCAGCGAGACAGTAACGACTGTCTCGCGAAACGAATATTCCTGGCAGTTTTAGTTGTAACTGCCTCCTCACGTTTCAAACTCCGTTATTTTGGCAGTTATTCACATGATTTTCGCCCACGTTGTTTCCCACGTCCCTTGGCAGTTAATGGACACGTGTAGGGCAGTTATTGAGGTGGTTATTGACCATTTCAACACTGTCTCGCTGGTGAGACAGCAAATACTGTCTCGCTGGCGAGATAGCAAACACTGTCTCGCTGGCGAGATAGCAAACACTGTCTCGCTGGCGAGACAGTTCATATCTATCAGTTTTGGGTGATTTTCCCAGCTTTGAGTGATTTTCTATGTTTGGATATCTATTAGTATTTTTTGACGCCTACAGATACCCCCTCCAAAGTATTCCAGACGTATTCTTTTATAGAAGAGTCTGGGATGCTTTGGATAAGATAGGTTTTACTTACGATCCCTTCAATGCTTGGTTGAGTAGATCGTGTAGCAGGACCTGCAAATGGCTTCAACCCTTGACCTCTTCTGTCTTTAGTCTATTCAGTTCTTTGTAGAATAGCTAATGTTCTCCCGGCGTCGCGTTTATCGCTTGACCGTTGTCGAGATCTTGAATCGAAGCGGGTATTTGTTCTTGTAGGTTCAGCTTTTGTCATTGAATTGACACATTCACTGAGAGCTTAACAGGTTATCCTTAAGAATATTCAGATTAATATTCTCCAGGAACTTCCTGTTGGGTGTGGGAAACAGTTTAGACTCGTGTACCCATTGGAGTATCCATCCGTATCACATTTGGCTTTTGACTAAGAGAATGTTTGTCGTCTCATGCCGCGAGACAGTGTTTATTGTCTCACTGTGGGAAACAGTGTTTGCTGGCTCGCGACGTGAGACAGCTCCCCAGTATTTGCTGTCTCGCATGGCGAGACAGTATTTGCTGTCTCGCACGGCGAGACAGTATTTGCTGTCTCGCTCAGCGAGACAGGGGGTATAAAATCGGGGACTTAGGGTTTTTTTTACGATTTCTGGGCGATTTTCTTGGGAGATTTCCGGCGATTTCTTGGACGATTTTCCAGTGATTCTCGACCAGTTTTCTTCTCCCTCTTCTCCTCTTCGTTGCTGACTTAGGTGGTGCCTTCGTTTGTGAAGATTCCAATCGGATTTGTGAAGGTTTGTTTCCCCCTTTCTTCTTTCAAACTTTGATTTTTTCGAACTGTGACACTACATACGCTGTCTCAGTCTTGTTGGTCCTATTTTTGTCGATTTCATGCTTAAAAATGCTGACCTTTCTCGTTGGGTTTCCTTGTAGATCACATACTCATTATGTCACCACGTAAGTCTCGCGCTTCTCGGGGTCGTTCGACTACCCAATCTCCTGAGGAGGCTGCCCCTGTCGCCGTTTCGCACGGGGGTATACTTCTTTCACCTTTTCACGAATTTAGATATTGTATTCCGTCCATTTCATATATATATGCCTGTGTTTGTATGCAGATCCTCGTTTGTATCCTTTGAGATACTTTCGAGAAGAGCCGGCATCCTCCTTTGAGGGGATCGACGCTTAAAAGTGTTCGTTTTGCTTGGACAAAACACACTTCAGAACATGTAGGAGCGATTTCATATCATCCCACATGTGTTGAAAGGTTTTGATATGCCGTTATAATGTCCGTGTATAGCGACGCATATCTCCTTTATACATGTGGGAGATGACAAATCGTCACACCTGTTATGAAATAGCGACTATATCTTATAGAGTAAGATACACCGCTTTCTCTATAATTTTAGGAATATTCTTACACCATTTATGTGTATGTCTTCTTTATCAGTCCAATTTCCTTCCACTGCCTTTCCTGCTGATGCGGTTACGGGTCGGAGTAACATTACCCATTCTCTTTATGAGGGATTGCCATTAATAGAGTCCGCTCCTCAATTTAAATCGGATTATAGTGAAGGAGCTAGAGAACTGATTCAGCGAGGTAGTTGTCGTATTCTGTGACGGATAATCACCGACACCCCTCTGATTTCAGAACGAGATGACAATAAATGCATAAGGAAGCCAGATTTCTTGTTTGGTGATTCGATGAAGGATCCGGAGGTCGCATTCTGCAAGCCTGCGCAATGGTTACATCAAAGCGGGTCATCATTCTTATATTTGCCCTTGATTCCTCGGGATCACTCACTGTTAAAGTTCAGGAATTTATCCGTTAACCGCGAAATGTTCTGGAGATTGACCGAAAACCATGAACGCATTCATTGTGGTTTTATCGGGAAGGAAGCCACCCCAGGTTCAAGTGAGAGAGCTTCTATACGAGGGCTTCATCCAGGTGTCTTAGGACAAGATAATATACCTCACAATGAAACGACAGCACAAGCCAACATAGTGAGGAACCGGTTAGCGGCAGCGGGAAAAGTATTACCCAAAGAGAATTTCAGATGTTATGGGTGGATCCATTATTTTGGAGACAAGTGGTGGTGGACCAGAATGACTCGCTATGTTTTGGAACGTTGGGGGCGAGAGTTAGCAGAACTGGGGTTGGCGGTTCCGATCCGTGCTACTATGAGTGGTCTGCAGATTAGTGTAGGTCATTTCCTTTGTCTGTTCCAGATCTACAACCCGGACACTAATACATTCTTTACCAAGAATGGGGAGCTCGGACTACCACTGCATGAAATGATGCATGTGTCTGGTTTGCCGATGGGAGATGTCCCCTATCAAGAGTTCTTCCCGACCACCAGTCAACTGAACAAGATGAAGGATCTGTCAGCTGTGACTCATGACGTTTTATGGGAATTGACCTGCCACTATCACATAGCTATGGCCGAGATGGAGCCCAAAGCAAGGAAGAAGTCTCCCCAAATCAGCTTAAAACAATTCGCCGATTATCTATTCAAGAATCTGGAAGACCGTTCGGGAGATGTATGCGGATTATCTCCTATGAGCCCAAGTGAAATCAATCGGCTGTTGGAGAAAACAAACGCCCAGACTTACACCTCTCATTCAGAAGATGGATTTCCGCATGGGACCAAATTCCGTTCTTATCTGTGGCAAGCCGGTATTCCGATTAGCTCTACTGCTCTGCTGGCTGGTTTCCTGGCTTTGTGGCTAAAGAGGTGTGTAGTTCCCCACCAATCCTCTGATGTGATGCCAATGGAAGTATTGTATCCAGCCATCCAGTTAGCTACAGGTCGCAAATTATCCTTGCTTCCCGCTATGGTGGCTGCCATTCACAGTGGATTACGGCAATTAATCACTGTGTTTACTTAGGAGAAAAAGAAACCCTCCGCTAGCCTATCAGTTCCGAAGCTGGAGTTGCCCTATACTTATCTAATGACCTGGTTAGTGCTTCACCGGCCAGATTTAATGGAAGCTCCTGAGGAGGTAGATCCCAGCATTCCTCTGTTGCAGAATCTTGAGGCTTGCAAATAGATCAAACATCGATGGCCAGACATAACAAGTCAGTTCAAAATTCACAAGTGTTGGGAATTCTTCCCCTGTTTCCCTCGATTCTCCGGTACTTATAACGCCACTTTATTGGATACTGAAGACCCAAGGCAGAATCGCACTATCTTAGATATCGGGTGCTTCAGATGGTTGATGAACATTCGACCTGGTTATTTATTGTTCCGGGTAAGAGACGTTTGTCTCATCGAACCCTATCTTCCTTGTCGATTTGCTCGTCAATTTGGCTATGATCAAATATACGTCGGCAACCCGAATCGTCACCTAAGCTTCCGAGGAGGACTCATTGATGGCGCGAGAGCCTGGTTTTGGAGTATTGCCGGCTGCACGCGCGCTGAGTTCGATCTCCCCTTGGAAGCGCCGCCTCTACGGATGACCTTCTTGTATTGCAAGTGGCTGATAGCCGCCAATATTGTCACCCGATACCGAAGAATGCCGGAACCAGAAGAAGAGACAGTCCCGCGGCGCTCAAGCAGAGTGACACGTGAAGTTATGACTTCACCTCAAAAGAAAGAGGTCGCCGAATCGTCGAGGAAGGGAAAAGAACCGGCTCGCTCGGCTGGTAGTGAAGAAGAATTCGACTCCGAGGAGACGGAGACTTCTGAGGAGGCGGGTGAGACTGGCTCAAGTTCTGATGAAGGAGCTGGTCTCCCTGATTCTTTCTTCGAGAGGGGACTTGTGCGCCCGTCTGCTGCGCCTGCTCAACCACCAGATGCTCCGAGAAAAAGGAAAGAAAGAGTCGTTATGACTTACCCGAACAAGATGACGGTGGAAGTCCTCAGCGAGGATGAAGAAGATGAGGAAGATATGGTGCCTCTTGCTCTTCGGCGAAGATCTCAACCTTCCGCTCAAGCTCAAACTCAAGCTTCTCCCAGAGCTGAATTACGTACTAAACATCGTCATGAAGAGTCTGGAGTTAGGGATGAAGCGCGTCCATCAAAAAGACAGAAGAAATCCGCCTCCAAACCACGTGTTCATCTTTCGACTGTAGAGGAGACGTCTGATCACAGTGCTTCTTCAGATGAGCAAGGTAACTATTTGTCTTTATCACTTTTACACTTCTTAACGCTCAAACTTATTTCATGTTCAACTTCTGTAGGGAGTCGAGAAGAAGGAGAACTGCCTCATGATGCTGCTTCTCCCGGAGATATGGAAACTGAAGAGACCAGCTTTGTCCAACAAATGTAGGATGCTCTGAAAGAAGGACCAGCTGGTGTTCCGCCAACTCCTGACATTGATCCATCAGCTACGAACACAGGTACTGATCTTTCTCTTCTCGGAAAAGAAATCCGAGAAATGAATGAGTCGGACCGTGTGCCTCCTTTAATGACTTGTGCGCTTTGTCTCCTTTTAGTTAAACTAAAAGAAGTGGGTGCAAGTAGTGAAGCTCCCGAACTTGTCCCGACGAACAAAGGTAGAACTAATCTTCATCTTGGGCAAACTTGTCTGAATTCACCTGTTACTTACGATTCAATGGTCCCTGTAGATGTCGTAATGAACAAACCAACAGAAGGAGAAATCACTAACACCCCTAAAATCAACGACTTCATCGATTTCGACTATAATATTGATGTTTTAGAGGGTGATCATCAAGAAATCTCTGATTTGTTGTTTGGGAAAGCTACTGGTGCGGCCACGGAATTAGCGGTTGGCATTGGTTTAACAGAAGCAGGTCCTTCTGAGAGTAAGGCTTCTGTTCTGCAAACTCCTCAACTTATATATATATTTTTACTTGACTGATTGTCTAAGTATTTGGATTATAGGACCAGTTGCCAAAACTGATACTGCTATAATCACTGGAATCGATCATCAGCCTGAGGGTCATGACTATTCATCATGGGCAGGGACCGAAATTGGTTTTCAATCATATATTCCGGAATCCCAACCTACTACTCCTGCAGATCCTATGATGATAGAGGTGAATGTCACTCCCTAAATTAGTCCAGTTGCTTCAAAAGCGAGACCAACTGAAGAAATTGGTACGTCGGCTGATGTTATACCTGGAATTGGTGAGTTTCACTCCTCATCCGTGTCAAATTTCTGTATAACACCCCATTATGCTCATTACGATCTTTTTGTTTGTAGGATCTTCCCCTGAGAAAATTCTCAATTTGAACCCAAAATCCTCTGAGGTTGAAATTAAAGGATCTTCTGACGTAGCTGGTGCATCAAAAACTGCTATTCTTGAACCAGCTTTGACTGTTCAGGAGACCAGCCTACCCCCAGTGAACATGCAGGGTCCTACTGAAGGTTTATCTATTGCTTGGCATACTTCAGATTGCTGTTATGCATGCACACATATATCTTGTACTGATTTATTCGTCCTTATCGCAGCTTCTTCTACCTCACTATCAGCCCGCATCCAAGAATTATTGGCCGACGAGGATCCGGAAAAAGCCGTCATTTGCTCCGATCTTCTTGGTTTCGTCCATTTTTGGAACTCTATGGTCGATCGCATTCTCTCAAAAGGCTCACCTTTTGAGAACTTTAAGAAACCGTTTGATCGTTATATGTCGGGCATCCGAGATGAAGGATATAACGATTTAGCCGATTCGATCAGCGTTTATTTAGTCGAGCTGAAGCAACATGTTGAATTTCTGGAGGATCTTCGCACTAAAGGCGTACCCTCCTACATCGCTTCTCATATGGGCTCCAAGTTGCAAGCATGGCGCGATTCCCAGAAATCTGCTAACTCCGAACTTAAAAAACTAAGAGCCCACAGTCATCGACTCAGGGTACATGTCGCCAAGAGGTTACAGGTTAAGGTCGATCTAAAACGGGATTTAGAGTCGAACCAAGTTGAGATAGACCGCTTAGAAGAACAACTTGCAAACGCCAAGAATGCTCGTGAAATTTTGAAATCTGAGTTGACGAAGACAACTCAAATTGAAGAAAACCTGTACCAACAATTGGATATTCAGGATAAGAGGCTTGCTGAGAAGGAACAAGAGGTTGCCGAACTTCAGAGTATTGACGAAGAAGCCTTCAAAGTTAAACTGACCGCTGAGCTTGAACAA
>BQKN01045691.1:0-10721 GCA_022839385.1 Asparagus kiusianus
AGCAATCTCCTCTGTCTCGACTAGCTTCTGCTTCAAGGATTTCAACTTATCAGATAAGGCAGTGCAGGTTTGCTGATCCTGTGCTTTCGTCATCTGAAGAATATCCATAGTCTCCTCTTTTTCACGGAGTGCTCTTCTGAGCTGGTCTATCTCGGTCACACAAGAAGCAATAGAAAGGTCGAGCTCGGCAAGCGAAGATGATCTAGCAGTAAGGCTGGTCTCAACTCGATCTACTCGGTCCCGCTGCATCTGAACCTCGAGCTCAGCAAGAATCTGAGTCTCGCGCGATGACTGTAAGCGGGTATCCAGCTCGATAGCAATAAATAAGGAGGCGCCTGCATCTCGGAGCTCACGAAACATCTGAAGCTCATGATCTAGGCAATCGAGGTCATCAACTATAGCCTGTGCCAAATATGGATATCCTGCTTCCCTTATCAAATTGACTTTGGAATCAAGGAAAGGCTTGAATTGGCGAAGGAAGAGTCCACCGTAGAAGAGCTTGCCAATCATAGCATTCACGAAAGAGAAGAAGGAACGAAGTTCTATGCAGAGAACGATCTTCTCAGGATCATTGTCTGATAGCAATTCCTTCACTAGGATATGAAGCCGAGAAGAAGACCCTATACAAAGAAGGAGAAATCCGTCAAAAATGTCTTGAGGAGGAAATAAATAACATTCTCAGTTGCTTAATTCATACCCTCTTGAGTCACTGGGGGTACTGGGGGTGTAACCGCTGTAGAGGTATCAACTGGTGTAGTTGGTCTCGCAGCCGGCTCAACGAGATCATTCTCAACAAAAGCTCCTGTCAAATTCAAAACAAAATTCTCAGAGACATCACATTATAGCTGTATTAGTCAAGAATTGGCTAGTCCTATAATTAACTTGGGAGGAGGCACGTACCTTCAAAAGAACCACCCTCAAGGTTCTCAGGGAATGTGGACTCAGGAAACATATCTCCAGGCAACTGGTCATCAATCTGAGGAGATCCACACATGAAGTGAATCATAGGAGTATCCACAAGCAAGCCTTCCCTGTCAAAATCATCAATCGAGAAGTCTGACACAAGAGAATATAAGTACCAAAGAAGAATGAAGAGACTAAAACCAATTGAAATAAGTTACCTTTTACGGGTGCATTAGCCTCTTTATTTCCAAAATCCACGTTCGCCTCCTGCAAGTTATCTGAAGGAGCGAGATGTACAGAGACAATTAGAGGATGCGAAAATTCCGAATCATTCAACTCCTTTGTGTGTCATCTAAAAGATATATTGTCAATAGTAGATGTACCTGGACTCGCTGGGTCGGGTCCTACATTGATATCCTCCCTAACGTCGGCAGCTACTGCAGGCCTCTCCACCTGGCGCGGTGAGTCAGGCTCGCCAGGAGATACAGCAACAGGATCAGGACTCATCTCGCTGTCTCCACGCTCTCCTATATAGAGATGGAAAAGCATGAGTCAATATTCTAAACAATTAAGACAATGGTTTACAGGGTAGATGTTACCTCCGTCACTAGTAGGATCATCACCGGCCAAATCCATATCAGATGCTTGTGAAGCTGCGCGCGGCTTGCGAGCTAATCTCTTCCGCCTAGCAGCAGGGACAATAATCGAAGGCCTCGCCTGGGGAGGATGACGGAACTCTTCTTCCTGGTCACCAATGGTCCCTGAAACATCAAACCATTGTCAGCTTTAATAATTCTGGAAAGCAGAAGAAGAAGATGAATGATTAACCTCGTTCGGAAAAGTCCTCATAATCTTCAGGATTTCCGCCTGAAGCCTCGTCTGCAGAATGGAAGGTCCTCTTTCCCTCTTCATCAATCCGACGAGTCTTGTTCTGTATCCTCTGTGACCAAGCGTTCTCCCAAATCTTACGAGAATCAACCTGAGAAGCTTCCTCGGCCTCTAGCTCTGCGATCGACTTCACGGGGATAGTCTTATTAGCTGTTAACAACCACTTGCAGCTTAAGAAAGTGAGGTTCAACTGCCGATCAGCACTCGGGAGACTAAACTTAGCACCAGTACAGCCAGTCACGGTCCACAACCATGCACGGAGACCATCCACCAAACCGCCGTGAGCCCGAAGATGCTGACGGGGATTCCCGACGTAAAGCTGATCATAACCAAACTGGAGAGCGAATCGGCAGGGTAGATATGG
The DNA here is from genome assembly GCA_022839385.1 of Asparagus kiusianus. Lineage (NCBI taxonomy): Eukaryota > Viridiplantae > Streptophyta > Magnoliopsida > Asparagales > Asparagaceae > Asparagus > Asparagus kiusianus. The sequence continues at coordinate 2,156 of BQKN01045691.1, forward strand.
CTCTATGAAACACTGATCCCTCACCCGAAAAGTCAGATAACCTGGCCTAATGTTCACCAACCAGTTAAAGCAGCCGATGTCTAAGTGAGTTCGATACTCCCTCGGCCTCTCCTCATCTATCAAACAATCGCCATATCGGCCGGAGAACTGCGGAAAGCAAGTGGAAAATGTCCAACACTTGTGGACCTGTAGCTGCTGTCTGATGTTAGAAAATCCGCGCCCCTCCCACTTGCCATTCTCAAGCAACTGTAGTAGGGGAACAGAGTGGTCTGTAGCGTTCGGTACCGACATCATGTCAGAACGGTGAAGGACGAACCAAGCCATCAAATAAGTGTACGGAAGCTCCATCTTAATAGTGGGAATCTGACCCGGCAAATCACTTTCCTTCCGTGTAAAGGCACCAGAAAGCTGTCGAAGTCCTCGATGAATGTTAGACACCATTACCGGAAGAAGTGAAAGTTCTTTCTTGTAGGCGAGCTGAACTACTGGGTAGAGCACTTCTAAGGGCAAGGCATCGCCAGACTGATGTGGAACCACACACTTCTTTAGCCAAATAGCGAGATAACCAGCAAGAAGAGTCATCGGTCGAATCGGTGCAGTTGCATGCCATAAGAATGATTTGAACTTGGTCCCTGCAGGAAAGCCACCCTCAGGACTGCTAGTGGTATAGGAATGAGCGTCAGTCTTCTTCAGTAGACTGTTCACCCCTGAGGGAGTAAGTGGGGCCAACTCACAAATAGCCTCGCCAGAATTATTCTCCAGATTCTTGAACAAATAATTTGCAAACTGCTTCAGACTCACGAATACCTTAGTCCTCTTTGCTAAAGGCTCAGACTGCGCCAAAGCAATATGATAGTGACAAGTGAGGTCCCATAGAGTCTCATAGCGGTCGGGCATACGATCCTTCAATTGATTCAATTCATGATTAGAGGGAAAGTATTCTTGATATAACATCTATCCCATGGGCAAGCCAGAAATCCTGTGCATCTCGTGAAGAGCCAAGCCCAACTCCCCTTGCCGGGTCAGAAAAGTGTTCGAATCTGAATTATAAAGCTCGAACAAAGCACAGAAATGCCTCGCACTGACAGGCAAACCATACATGGTGGCACGAACGGTTGCATATAAGCCACAAGCATGTAACTCCTCGCCCCATCGGCTTAAGACGTACGTCGTCATATGAGTCCACCAAAACTTGTCCAAAGAATGGACCCAACCATAAATTCTGTGACGCGTCGCAGGCATCTCCCATCCTAGAGCAGCGAGACGATTCCTCAAAGTAGAAGCGGTGGCAAGAAACTCGTTACGTGGTGGTGCATCCAGCCCTAATACTCTAGGACGCAATCCGGTGACATGACTCCTGCTCGAGCCAGGAAATGCCTGATGAGTGATGTAGCCGCAGTGGACGATCTCATGCTCCTCCGTCAAGCGCCACGACATCTCCCGTGTCACAGCCTGACGCCTGAGCTCAGTCAATGAACGATGCCGAGGAATCTTCGGCAAATATATAAAACCACTGCTAGTTTTATGAAGCCACTGCTCGGCATCAATAAACACGGCATCCGGGTCTTCGACAGAGTCGCCAAATAAAAAATCGCTCTTCCTGAGAGGCTGAATAGAACTGGCATCCTTCACGAAAGGTGCATCGGTAATCAACTGTCGGATAGCTCGATGCCCACCTTCCTTCACCACTTGAGCAACCTCAGTCGATGTACCCAAAGCGAACTGAGGAGTAACTGGAATGGGGAAAAGATCGTCGGAAGTCGAATAGTACTCGCCACGACGCCCATATACCGCATGAGATGAGAATGATCCAGAAGGATATCCCACTGAAAATAAAACAGTTAAACACCTGTTAGTCTCAATTATAAAAGGAAATTGAACTCATCTTACAAATGGGTAAGATAGATGTAGGCGTCGAAAATTGCCGATAGGTCCCCGCTCACAGCTCAGTATTAACGAGCGACGATGAACGTCACTACCTGGTTCACAAGAGTTCAAATGACGTCGGTGAGCGCCTGAAGTGAACCGACGAACTACGTGAGCCAACAAATGTCAGAATCACGGGGATACGGATTGACCAAAAACCCCGCGATCACCGCAATTAGACCAACACCCGCCGTGTCCCGATCATCCCACTGAGGATCCAACCATCGGGATCAACGGAGATCTTCGTCTGAATTCCAACGCATCCAAAATCAGTCGAATCCGAGTTCGGACGAAAAGTCAACAAAGAGTCAACGGCGGGACAACGGCGGGACAACGGCAGGACCTCGGTCTGAATCGGGGCACCCTGGGATATCTCGGCAAGCTCGAAACACCCGAGGGGTGTCTTGCCAAAGCCAAGACACCCCAGGGGTGTCTCGGCTAGGCCGAGACACCCCAGGGGTGTCTCGGCTATGGCCAGTCGAGACACCCCCTTAGGGGTGTCCTCACACCAATGGTCCCCACCCCTCTCCTTTTTGTTGGGTGTCCACATGGCCTTGGTCCCCCCTCCTTTTGTTGGGTGTCCACATGGCCTTGGTCCCCCCCTCCTTTTGGCCTCTTCCACATGGTCCCCCCAAGGGTGTCTTGGCCTCCTTTTACGGCGAAACACCTTTTACGGCGAAACGCCTTTTACGGCGAAACGCCTTTTACGACGAAACGCCTTTTACGACGAAACGCCTTTTTGGGGCAGCCCATAGGGCCTCCTTGGTGGCCTATAAATAGACCCCTTGGGTCTCCATTCTCTTGGCCTTGGTTTTTGGGAGAGAAATTTCTGATCTTGAGCTTTAGCCTTTGAGATCTGAAATTTCAAAGAGGAGCGGCGAAGCCCTGCCGGAGCGAGGAGTCGGAGTTTCAAAGAGAGCGGCGAAGCCCTGCCGGACCGAGGAGTGAGAGTTCTTCATCAAATTTCTTCATTCCCCCTTTCTTTTCCTTGGTGTTACCCTTCGTAGGTGACACTAAGAAGAGCTAGTGTCTCGTTTTAGCCGAGATATAAGCTTTAAACTTCTGAGATCTCACGCGGATCGACGAAGTTCTGTTTCTATATCCCTTCACGGATAGACGAAACTCTGCCGGATTTTTCCGGAACGGATCTGAAGAGTCGGCGGTCCACGGATATCAACATCCCCGTTGTAATGACCGTGAATTTTGATACTAGTTAAAATAATTATTTTAGTATTTTAAAATATTTATTTATTATTTTAAAAGAGTATTTGTATTTTTCTTGATTTCCTAGAATTTCTATGATTTAAAAATCTGATTATATAATTATATAAATGATTTTGATATTTATAAATTTATTTTGTGCGGTCAAAATTCTTAGAATTAATTTGTTGTGTTATCGGTACTATTACGAATTATTTTAAATAATATATTGTGTTATTAATATTATTACGAATTATTTCGTAAAATATATAGTATTTTTAATTACGTGTTTTTGGTATAATTTATTGTAATATTTCTATTGTTACATATTATCTATCATATTAGTATAACTAGTACGTTTTACTATGTACGTAATTATCACATAATTATTTAATTTTAAATGTTAGTAAATATATTTTTATTATTAATTATTCTTGTTTAATTATACAATATGTGTATTTTTCAACTATTTCGTATCAAATATTGTATTAGCTCAACATGTACGTTTTTAATTGTAAATAATTATTATGTAATTAGTTTAATTTTTAAGTACTCAAAAGTATTTATTTTAATTATTTTAACCTAAACCCTAACCCTAATTACAATTATATATATATGTATATGTTTTCGTTTTCCCCCTACTATTCATCTCTTCCGCCGCCATCTTCTCCCTCACCCTCACGAAAACACCTCCAGCTCCGTCGCACCCACCCCCTCCGGCCTTCACAGCCGCCAGCATCACCATCCACGCTCTCTCTCATGCCTCAACCCACACCGCCACCAGCTCGAGTCCCGCCGCCGTCGACCGCTCCTCCCCCATCTCCTCTCTCCCTGCGACCGCCCCATCACCGCCAGCGAACGCCGACTGCCTCGCCGCCAGTGCTCCTCCTTCGACCTCCTCTCCCCCAGGCCGAGAATCGCCGCCCAAGCATCACCCCAGCAGCCCCCTCGTTCCCCTCCAGCCGCTGTCCGACCACCCTACGACGCCCTCCGACCAGATCCGACGAACCCAAGCCGGCCAACCTCCACCCTCGTCACCGTGACCCCCACCTCAGCCGCCTCCAAGCTCGCCGTCCAGCCACCGCGTCCATCGCCGACGAACTCGCTGCCCTCGTGCCTCTCCTTCGTCGCACACCACCTGTTCGACGATATGCCGACGCAGTCCTGACGTCGCTTGAGATCCGTCGTGCCGCGTCCGCATCGACCCGTCGCCTCGTCATCAGACCCCACGGTCTCGCAGGCAAGAAACCCCTCCTCTTGACTCGTCAATTCCTATTTATATCTGTCGTTAATTAGTCGCATATATTAGATTATGAATTGTTATTATCTGCGTGGGCTTGTTGATGAATTGGTGAATTATCTGGTTATGTTAATTTATAATTGTTATTATCTGCGTGGGTTGATGAATAATATTGATTTAAATCATAGTTATGCAATAAATAGTATTTTCGGAATAATGATAATGAAGTGAAAGCATTTATTTTGATAACGGAATCATTTTGGAGAATTTATAATATTTAAAAAGAATTTATTTTGAGAAAAAGAATTATTGATGAGAAATAATTTTAAAGAATTTATTATAGGAAAGAGAATATTTTGGATTATTATAATGAGAAATAATTTTTAAAAGAAATTATTTTGGGAAAAGAATTATTTTCTAAAGTACGTAGTTGCTATTCATGATTACATTCATGTTTGTGAATATTTTACTGTATTCGACATGTCACGATGTAGTTGCGTGAAATTAATGTTATTATTATCTCGTTGTTGTGTTTGAGAACCGTTAGTAGTTCATATCCTTAGTTGCCTAACGTGTCGTGTACAAGACCTAGATATCAGTGTGTTGTTGTCTTAGAAAAGCAAGATGAGTTGGGGTGGGAAAGTCTATGTTTATATAATCGGAAAAGACTGTTGATATATCTTCCAGGTTCGTACCAGTGGATCGGTGTCGCCACTGGGTTGGTTGGTTTGGTAAGTCACAGTGGATCGGTGTCGCCACTGGGATTTATTGATTTGTTGAGTCACAGTGGATCGGTGTCGCCACTGGGGGCTGATTGGTTGGATCAAAGTAGATCGGTGTCGCTGCTTTGGTTCATGAATTTATTGGTTAGATCAAAGTAGATCGGCGTTGCTACTTTAGTTCTTGAATGTATTTTGATGCACGTGGGGGATATGCGAACAGTCAGTTATCCGATAATATGAGCATTGACTCTAGTGAGATGTGAACCAGTGAGTTGTGATAGGATGACTAGTTGTGTTCTTTCCATACCTAGATTAGGATTAATATTTAATTATCTACAATTTGAGACATATGGTATATACATGAGGGTTTCCTTGTTTGGATTATTTCGCTCGACGTACTACGTCTCGAGTTGTAGATTTTTAAGTATTAATTCCATCTATTGTATGATCGTGTTGCTTGGATGTTTTCTGATCGCTACCTGCATGATCTTGTCACTTGGTTGATTTTTGGATTTATCTGACTATTAGTATTCCAGTTGCATGCCTCTATCGTTATTACTATCATCACATGTTCTATTTCTATTTCTGTTATCGCATTGACCACGCATATGTTATTATTACTGTTATTGTATTTGTTTCTGCCTTGGGGGATCTTGCCGTGTGTTTCACACGCTGACGTACTCCTATTTTCTGGATGTACGTCAGATTTAGGAGACGAACAGCCTCAGTACGGAATCGTACAGGAGCCAGAAGATTCTTAGCATGGGTGTCTTGCAGAAGGAGTAGAAGAACCAGCTGAAGCGTAGTGATTTTCTTCCGTAGTAGTAGTTAGACATTAAAACTCTTTTACCGTACTTTTCTTTAGTTGATGTTGGACTTAGTATTTTAACAATATTTTCTTTATGGACTATGTATTTCTTATTTCCTAGTTGAACTATTATTGTAATAAGGGCGTGTTTGACCCGTATTTTATGTCTGGGATGTTTTACCATTGATGATATGTCTATTTTTCATTCTGGGTTGTCATTATATTCTTGCTATGTGTGATCGGGGACCTGTGACTTCAGATATTATATTGTTGACGCTTAGCGTATTAGATTGAGAAGAATGATTATTTATTTGTTCTCCTTAATCTAATACGTCGCGGGCTTGTTCGCGTCCCGATTCCCTGGTATTTTGGGAAGCGGGGCGTGACACCCGTCACAGGCCAACAACCCACGCAAGCGAGACCGAACCAAACCGGGATCTCGTGTTTATTTTCGATAAAGTTGTAATCTTTTGTTTTCATTTTAATTCTGTTGTAACGATTGAAGTTGTAACAGATCTCAAAAAGAGTAATGAAAACAGCAACTTTTCCCGAAAACAAGCTGGCGACCACAGTGGGAGCCGCCGACCTCGCTGCCGAGATCGGAGTGACGCAACCGGCCTTCAAGATCCGGGTGAATGAAGAGATCGAATACGAGTTCGATCAGCAGAAGTTTGAAGAGTACCTCTCTTCCTCCTCCTCCAGATCCGCCTCTCCAAGCAGGCGTGGGAAGAATCCATCTCCCCGAAGGGCTCGTGGGATCTCCAACTCCTCAATCCAAGATCCCGTCGCTGTTGCTACGCCCACACCACGCAACGTCCCCGTGACGTTCAGCGTGGTCAAGGCTGTAGATCCAGCTCTCCCTCCCGTCTCAAAGGCGATGGTTGAGGACGCTCCAACTCTATCAAAGAGGGCCCGCCAAAGACGGCGTCAACGCCTCGCCCAACAACTAGCCAAAGCTGCTGAATCAACGGATGGGATCCACTACAATGAGGATCTAAAGTCCAGGTATCGCCGAGAACAACAACGGCAAACAACCCACTCCTCCTCCAAAACAGAAACGAACGAATGGGTTCGTGTGAAGAGGAACCGCTCTACTCTTGAGGAGCGAATCAGGAAGCGTAAGGCATTGCTCGCGCATGCCCGAGCCCTACTGCAAAAGGCGGAGGGAATACAGAAAGAAGAGGTGGCCAAAAAGCCATCTACAAGCAAATGGGTGTGGTTGCCAAAGCCAAAACCAGCGCCTCAAACACAAGAGGGTGGAGTCATCACCCGAAGTTCATCGAAATCAGAGGTGGTTCCTCCTGTTCCGGCGCCTTCAATGGAGCCAGGTAACAAAGGGGATCATTCAAAACCCAGGGTTCCTTTGAAGGGTCGCCTCGGTCCCTTACCGGTGAATCGAGGTAGAGTACCCATCAAGGAAAGACTGGGACCATTGAAAGGTCCCCAAGTTGCAAATCAGACCGGGGGTCGAATCAATCCCCCCAGGAAAGATGATAAAGGGAAAGCCCCCATCACTGACCGCATTGAGTTGCGGATCGAAGCACAAGAGCCCGTTTAGTTTCTACGCTCACAAAAGCGTAAAATTGAACGGGCCACTCTTAAAAAAACTAACGAAGTGTTGCATTCCCAAAGGGAAGCACACTCATCTGAGGATGAGCGTATTATACCGGGGAGCACCCACCAACACTCTGTAGGTTGCTCCAGCTACCAAGCTGATGAGTTGAACTACAGGGCTGGGAGTGTGGAAAAATCCCAGAAAAAATATGTGCAGGATATGGAGTCTCACTGCCCGTGCGCCAATATCATCAAAGCGGTGCTGTCGGAATGCTACTGTGTCCAAACCCCAAGGAGAGTTTCGGTGTTCGAGAGAATTTTCACACCGAGGCGTTCCCACAAGAAGAAGTTCGTCCGCCAAGAAGACGAATATCTAAGGGTGTCGGCTAATATGACTGGCAGAACGAGATCGACGCAACCCTTCAACTTGGATCAGCTTGCCGAGGTATCCCGATGCATGACGCGGTTGCGGTTGGGAACTATCAGCCGGAAGGATTACCGAAGGGTACCAAAGGGGCTTTCTCTAGAAGAAGAGACGTCGGATACTGATTCAGACTCTTGCTCAGCTGTCGCGTCCGATGACACGGCATCGAGCGCGGGGCAACCTTATGCATCGCTTATGATTAGCGCCGAACAAGTAACTAAGATACTTGAAGAGGCCCTGGCTAAGCAGAAAGAGGCCTTCAAAATTGAGATGGAAACGGCTATGTTACGGATGAGGGAAGAGCACGACCAACAAATTCGAGCTCTGTCTAATCAGTTCAGTGAATCCAGCCGTCAAAATCACGCTGACCAAGCAGGTAGCGATTCAGATGAGGATGAACCTCTCAATGCCGAGAACCCTCCGGTTAACCAAAACGCTGGGGGTGGTAATACAGGGAGTGGCCCCGTTATCCCTCTTTCAATTTGTCCAAGCTCCGGTATGAGCGAGGATGAGAAAATGAAAGATCTTGAGAGTAAAATCAACGCTCTTATTTCTGCCCAAGAGGTGAAAAGGACCGGCATGCCGTGTCCTTACCCGAAAGAGTGGGACTCGATCCCATATCCGGTGAAGTTTAACCTGATCAACTTCACACCGTTTGATGGGAAGGGTTCGCCCACACAACATCTGATTTA
>BQKN01045699.1:0-12860 GCA_022839385.1 Asparagus kiusianus
ATAGGGCTCGTTGTATATGAAAATACAGTTACTACAATATAATATAAATCATTTACACAAACATTAATGGGTTTTAGTACTTAGGGAAATACAACACGAGCATAGGTACGTCGAGCGAAATAATTCAAACAAGGAAACCCTCATGTATACACCTTGTATCTTAAATTGTAGATCCCTAAATACAACCCGAAGTTGGTCACAAGAAAAATAAAGAAAAAGAATACATACCCATCTCTACCGATAACATGGAAATAAAACGAAGCTACAATAGGTGTCATGATCAGCTTAGGTAGCTATCATGCCCCGGCCAAATACAATATGTCGTGTACCCAACTTGGTTAAATAACATGCTCAAGGTTTAGCAAAAGTCTAAAACATGATTGAAATGGATTATAGTCCAACACGAGGACTCTAATGGATTATAGTCCAACACGAGGACTTAACATGGATTATAGTCCAACACGAGGACTGTGATTATGAACCATACCCTTGTACATGCCTCGCTGTACGAAACTAAGCTTGTGTCAGAAAAAAAATCATCTCATATGTGTAGATGAAATCATAAATAATGTAATTTAATACCCTGTAAACAAGGCAACATTCTCATGTTCAACAAAAGCACTACAAGATCCTCGATCATATATGAACATTGTATGAAAGTATAAGCACAGTAGGTGATCAAGCAGAAATATAAACAAATAGGAAAAACTCCGATGGGTCGACTCATGATCAGCTAAGAGTCGACTCAGCAGACACTTATGAATAATAGGAATTAGCTCCGTGAGTCGACTCATGACAGTCATGGGTCGACTCAACCTGATGAGTCGACTCATGATGAGTCATGAGTCGACTCACGGGCTGCTAACAGGAAAATTCACAACTGCAGATCAACCATCTCGCTCCATACTCCCTCTATACTGATCTCCACCTCCATAACTATCAATTCTAGACTACGAGACAGAGATAAATTCATATATAGCATGAGCAATGAACATTAGCATGTTAGACCTAACTTTTGACTCCTAAATATAAGTGAAAACCCTTAATCAAAATAAAAACTCATATTTGTTATTCTTAAAAATATTTCCAGATCTAGGTTTTCTTCAAAAACATTGTTGGTGAGGATTTAAAATCTGAAACACATGATTTCTAGCATTCACCCTAATAAGAACATTGATTTATACTTGAAAATAAGTCTTGCGCTCAATAAAACTCATGGAAAACAGTTGTAAACTATTAAAAATGTGGGAGAGGGGTTGGGCGAGATGTTACTCGCCTCAGATGTGATGAAGCACGATCCCCTTCACTGAAATCCAAACGAAACTGCTAAAAAATCCTTCGAAACATCCCAAAATCACCAAGAACACCTAGGGTTTTAGAGAGGGGAGAGGGGGACTAGGGTTTTTGGGGAGAACTTATGAAAATGTAGTGTTTTCGGGTAGAGGAGCATATATACGAACAGTTAAACCCGACCCAAAACCCAAACAAACCTGAACTGAGAAAACTGGAAAACCCTCGATGAGTCGACTCATGATCACTTATGGGTCGACTCATGGGTCCTGGGTCGACTCATAGAGTGATGAGTCGACTCAGCAGAAACTCATGACAACAGGAGTTGATATCATGAGTTGACTCATGACAGTCATGGGTCGACTCAACCTGATGGGTCGACTCATGGAGTTATGGGTCGACTCATGAGCTGAAAACTGCATGCTTCGACTCTGCAGCACATGATTTGAAATTTGCACACTCAACCTCATTACTGATGCACATATACATACTCAAAATCTACGGGGTCTTACATGATCTATCATAGCCCTTTTGTTAGACCCTAGAGGGGGGTGATTAGGGTCTTAAGACAATAATTGTGTAATAAAAATTAAGACAAGCAAAACACCACAGATAAAAGCTAAAGTAAAGGAGATAAGTTTAGAAATCGTTATCCAAGTGACGCGCGATGTGTTCACGAGATTCGGTTCTCTGACCTACGTCCCCGCTCCCCACTCTCGAGTAGAATCCACTACACAACCCGATTTGGAAGCCGAAACTTCTTCTACACAATGATCTCCACGAGATCTCACAACCACACAATTGATCTCCACGAGATCACACTCACAACAGTAGCAATCGTAGGAAAGACTCTTTCTTTACAGTAGCCCTATGGCAAGAAGAGAGATTGTACTTGAAGCTTGGGATGTGAAAACAAAACAGTGAATAACAAGATGAAAGTTGAAGCTCTTTGAAAACAATAAACTTGAAAGCAAGAGTTTTGCAATGAAAGCTTGAATTTGAAGTAGTTGGGGTCTTGGGTATTTATAGGGAAAGAAAACAGCAGCCAAAACCCTAAAGAATCAGATAAAATCCCCTAAAAACGGGATTTCTAAATCTGTACAAAAATAGCTGTTACAATGTTATGAATCGACTTAGTGTTGTTCATGAATCGACTCATAAACCATGGGTCGACTCATAAGATTATGAGTCGACTCATCAGAAACAAAACTCATTTTCCAGCACAGTTTATGAGTCGACTTATGACAGGCATGAGTCGATTCAACCTGATGGATCGACTCATGATGTTATGAGTCGATTCATCAGAAACAAATTGTAAACAACACAGCAGTTTGTGAGTCGACTCAATATTGTTCATGAGTCGACTCATAAACATGTTCACAGAAAATTTCAACTTTGAACCTTGTTAAAAAATATCAAATAAATTCTAAAAAATATAAAACTTTGGGAATAGTTTATAAACATTTTGACAAACTTGTTTGAAAAGGAATTTTGCAAAAACATCCTCGTATTTGTGAAAAACATCATGTTAAAAGTACCAAAATACGAGTTTTGAAATAGTGCAAGTGTGTGTGATATCCCAAATAGCTTCAAATGAAATCTACAAGTACTTGCCTACATTTAAGTACTAGAGAAAAAATAAAATAGCAAATATCTCTCACATAGAAATACATTTCTTGAGTCTTGATATTGCGTTAGAGTTTATGAAGCTTTTTAAAGCATATAGTGTTCTTGATAAACATTGCTTCATCACTTTGCCTGCACCTCCTTTAGATATTGACGTTGTAGCTCATATTCCATCCAATCCTTCATAAGTGATACTAACTAGCTTGATATTTATATTATCTATAATATTACTCAATAAGCAATTAATACCGATAATGGTGGTTGTAAATTATCATCAAAATATAAGGGTTAACAATCTACCCCTTTTTGATGATGACAACCAACTATTATATTGGAGAAAAATAAATATAGCTTATAGATAGTAGCTGCCCCTATCTATGAGCTCCTCCTAACTATGTGCACAAATGAGGAGATTTCTCTCCCCCTTTGTCAACAACAAAAAGGGGTATATGAAATAGGAAACATGCGAAAATACATAAAATGTACCTCAAGTGTTGGCCTCCCTGTATCACATTCCTCAAGTGTTTGGAATTACGACCCCTCCTAGGCATTACAACCAACTCACTCTTCTTGGAATTGACCCCGGTCCTTCCACACACTCCTCTTGGTAATTTTATGTGTTTAAGCATGTTATGACAATGAGGCATATGATATGTAACTAACCAAGCAAACAATCAAAAGTTTTAAAGTATGCATAAACCCAAACCATTCTTATGCGACAAAAATCTTCACTAAGAGGCTTGGTAAAGATGTCCGCTAATTGAGATTTAGTATCAATATAAATAAGGGATACATCTTTCCGCTCTACATGATCGCATAATAAATGATGGCGTACATCAATATGCTTGATTCTAGAATGCAAAACGGAATTTTTTTTAAAATGTTTATAGCACTAGTGTTATCACAAAAAAATTTTGTATTTTGAAAATATAAATCATAGTCAACTAAACTTCGTTTCATCTATAAAAGTTGCGCACAATATAAGCCGGCGGCAATGTATATCGCTTCTGTAGTAGACAATGCAACACAATTTTGTTTCTTGAAAGAACAAGAGATAAGAGAGTAACCCAAAAATTGACATGTACCACTCGTACTCTGGTGATCTACCTTACATCCGGCAAAGTCGGCATCACAAAAACCATAAAGATCAAAAGAGGTGCTTTTGGATAAAATAAACCTAGATCAATTATACCATTGACATATTTAATAATTCTTTTAACTATAATTAAATGGGACGTTTTAGGAGAATCTTGAAAACGTGCACATGCACACACACTAAACATAATATCGGGTCTACTAGAGGTAAGGTAAAGAAGACTACCTATCATACCTCGATAAAGTTTTTGGTCTACATCCTCACCACTATCATCTATGTCAAGCTTGATACTTGTACTCATGGGAGTTGGTGCATGCTTAGAATTCTCCAATCTGAATTTTTTCACCAATTCTCTAGCGTACTTGCTTTAAGAAACGAATATCCCATCCTTAGTTTGCTTGACATAGAGCCCGAGAAAGAAAGTGAGCTCTCCCATCATGCTCATCTCAAAATGATCTTGCATTACTTTAGAAAATTCCTTGCATAAAGTTTCATTAGTGTCACAAAAAATGATATCATCAACATATATTTAAACTAAAATAAAATCATTTTTCCTTTTTCTCACAAAAAGTATATTATCAATTTGCCCTTTAGAAAAACCATTTTTAAGAAGAAAACTAGAGAGGCGAGCATACCAAGCTCTAGGAGCTTATTTTAATCCATATAAAGCTTTGTGAACTCGGTAAACATGATTTGAAAATGAATGATCCATAAAACCAGGGGTTGCTCATAATATACTTCCTTTTCTATAAAACCATTTAAAAAGGTATTTTTCATATCCATTTGAAATAATTTAAAATCTTTAAAACTTGCAAAGGCTAAGAACATTCTAATGGATTCCAACCTTGCAATGGGTGCAAAGGTTTCATCATAGTCTATACCCTCCTCTTGATTGTATCATTGGGCAACTAAACGAGCTTTGTTTCTCATGACTATGCCATATTCATCAATTTTGTTTCTAAAAACCCATTTAGTTCCAATAACATGAACATTGTTAGGTCTAGGAACTAATTTCCAAACGTTATTTCTTTAAAAATTGTTTAGTTCATCATGCATTGCTAGAACCCAAAACTCATCTTTTAAAGCATCATTTATCTTTTTAGGTTCTATTTGAGATAGGAAGGCAACATGACCACACTCACTCAAAGCTAGCGAGTTAGAACCCTTTGTGAAGGATTCCCTATTATTTACTCCTTTGGATGATTTGGTGCAAATTTCCATGCTTTGGGGAGTTCTTCTTGCTCTTGAATGTTGTTGCTTTACCCATCCTTTTGTGTATCTATTGAGGGTGTTTCATTTAGTTGCAAAAGTTCCAATCCTCCCTCAATATCATCATCTTTCCTAGGCAAAACAACTTGTAAACCAATATTAGTCTCATCAAAAGTAACGTTTATAGATTCTTCAACAATGAGAGTTCGTTTGTTGAAGACACTATAAGCCTTATTTCTAGGTGCATATCCTAAGAAAATATCAACATTAATTTTTAAATCAAATTTATCATGGTGATCTTTGATTTCAAGATAAAATATTTATAACTAAAAATACAAAAGTATCCAACAAAAGGGGTTTTGCCATAAAATAGTTCATAAGGAGTTTTCTTAACCTTTGGTCTAATCAAAATACGATTCAAAACGTGGAAAGCCGTATTAACGGCTTCTACCCAAAAATACTTAGACAAATCAAAAGCATTAATCATTGTACGTGCCATCTCTTGTATGGTGCGATTTTTTCGTTCAACAACACCATTTTGTTCTGGTGTCCTTGGAGCAGAAAATACATGAGTTATATCACGATATGCATAAAAATCATTGAAAAAATTATTTTGAAATTCACCACTATGATCACTTCTAATTTTAACAACTTTTAACTTTTTTTCATTTTCAATTCTTTTGACAAAATTTGAAAAGTCTTCAAAACATTCATCTTTACTACCAAGAAAGATTGTCCATGTAAAATGGGAGAAATCATTAATGATAATAAAAACATAGTGTTTACCTCCTAGAGAGGTAACACGCATCGGACCAAAGAGATCAAGATGTAGTAATTGCAAGGGTTTAGAAGTTGATACCTCATTAATGGATTTGAAGATAGACTTGGTTTGTTTACCTTTGGCACAATCTTCATAAATGGTATCTTTGATGAAATGTAAGTTTGGTAACCCTTTTACAAGATTCTTTTTGGTTAACTTGGATATCAACTCCATGTTGGGGTAACCAAGCCTCTTATGCCAAATCCAAGGATTTTTATCAACTGCCGCAAGGCATTTGACATCTTGATCTACTAGCTCATTCATCTCAAAAAATATATACATTAGATTTTCTATTAGCAACAAAAATAATTTTTTTATTTAAGCTAACAATGCAATTATCCGGTTTAAAAGAAATATCAAATCCTTTATCACTTAATTGGCTAATACTAAGAATGTTATAATTTAAGCCTCTAACCAAATAAACATCCTGTATTACGGGAGAAGGTATCTTACCAATGCATCCAATACCTATAACTTTACCTTTCTCACCGCCACCGAAGGAGACGTTACCTTCTTCAATCCTTGATAGGGTTGCGAAAAGCTCTTTGTTGCCCGTCATATAATGTGAGCAACCACTATCAATGTACCACATCTCTCTACGTCGTGTTTGTGATGTTCCCTACATAAGATGAAGACGTAGAAACTTTAGATGCCCAAATCTTGGGTCCTTGGGTGTTAGTATACTTGGTACCTTTGGGTACCCATGTCATTCCATAATAATCATTATTATTTTTAATCCTACAATGAGTGGAGATATGACCATGTTTCATACAATATGTGCACACAAAATTTTTCTTGTGTTTAGAAGCATAAGATCTATGAAACCTATTTTTTTCAAAGTGATGATGGCTAGAATATGCATGAGTAGGTGTAATTCTACCACTTTCAATTTTAGATCTCAATTGTTTGTTTTCAAAATCGAGATCCCCAAAAATTCATCTTTTAGAGCAAGTGAGGATTGTAGTTTCTCAAGTTTGGAATCACAAGAAGCATGCAATTTTTTAAAGGAAGAGTATTCTTTTGTCATTCTTTTAAACTCAAGGTTTAACTCTTCTAATGCGGTTGCTAGATCATATTGCGTATAGAAAGACTCACTTTCGGTGTCGGATATTACCTCATTTTCTTGAGCCATAAAGCAAATGTTGGGATCATGAAGAGCAATCTTTGCTCCTTCTTCATTGCTATCCGAATCGCTTGGTTCGGATGCCTCCCATCCGGCATACATAGCTTTCTTCTTCTTGTATTTCTATTTCTCTTTGAGCTTAGGGAAATCTTTGGCAAGATGACCCGGTTCGTTGCATTCAAAACATTTTCCTATACATGAAGAAAACTTATTGTTAGATCGGTTATTAGAATTCCTATGTATTTTTATTAGTCTTGATATTCTTCTTGAGAGGTGAGACACTTCTCTAAATGTTGACTTCACTATCCAAAGAAGAGGAGTTTACTAGCTCCTTTGAGAGCAATGGTCTTTATTTTTTGGGATGGCTCCTCTTTCCCGTGAGGGCACTTCCTCCTTCTCCTTCCCTTTAAACTTCTTCTCATGAACTTTAAGCTTGCTGATGAGGCTATCGAGAGCTAGAGTAGTAAGATCATGAGCTTTCTCTAAGGCCTTAGCTCTGGGCTCCTACATCGGAGTCAATGAGCGAAGGATCTTGTAGTTCATCTCTTAATAGTCAATATCTTGTCAAGACCATGCAATTCATTGATGATATTAGTAAAGCGAGAAAATATAGTATTAATGGATTCATTAGGAAGCATTTTAAATAACTCATAGTCATGCATAAGCCTACTAATTTTGGACTTCTTAACATGGGGGGAGTTCCTTCATGTGTAATACATAATTTTTCCCAAATTTTATGTGCGGTTGCACATGTGGAGATCCTATTGTACTCGTTTGGGGTAAGACCACAAATTAAGGCATTCATGTCCTTCACATTGAGATTAGCTTGGAGTCTTTCTCCATCGGTCATGGTACTACTCTTGGGCTTTTCTACATATTTCTTCTCTATGATATCTAAGATGTCAAGATCAATACAACGAAGGTAAATCTTCATTCTAGCTTTCCAATAGGCAAAATTCCTACCGGTGAAAAGCAAGGGTCTAGTGGTGGATTATCCCTCAAGCATATGCACATTCAATGAAGCCTCCATTGGATCTTTCCTCTAAGGTGATTAGACCAAAAACAACTATAGAGACCATTCTCTGATACTAATTGTTAGACCCTATGGGGGGTGATTAGGGTCTTAAGGTAATAATTATGCAATAAACATTAAGACAAGCAAAACACCACATATAAAAGCTAAAGTAAAGGAGATAAGTTTAGAAATCATTATCCAAGTGACGCGCGATGTGTTCACGAGGTTCAGTCCTCTGACCTACGTCCCCGCTCCCCACTCTCGAGGAGAATCCACTACATAACCCGGTTTGGAAGCCGAAACTTCTTCTACACAACGATCTCCATGAGATCTCACAACCACACAATTGATCTCCACGAGATCACACTCACAACAGTAGCAATCACAGGAAAGACTCTCTCTTTATTGTAGCCCTATGGCAAGAAGAGAGATTGCACTTGAAGCTTGGGATGTGAAAACGAAACAGTGAATAACAAGATGAAAGTTGAAGCTCTTTGAAAACAATAAACTTAAAAATAATAGTTTTACAAGAAAGCTTGAATTTGAAGTAGTTGGAGTGTTGGGTATTTATAGGGAAAGAAAACAGCAGCCAAAACCCAAAAGAATCAGATAAAATCCCCTAAAAACGAGATTTCTGAATCTGTACAAAAATAGCCGTTACAATGTTATGAGTCGACTTAGTACTGTTCATGAGTCGACTTATAAGTAGCTGTTACAGGATAAAAACCAACTTATAGGTCGACTTAGAAAAATCATGAGTCGACTCATAAACCATGGGTCAACTCATAAGATCATGAGTCGACTAATCAGAAACAAAACTCATTTTCCAGCACAGTTTGTGAGTCGACTTATGACAAGTATGAGTCGACTCAACTTGATGGGTCAACTCATGATGTTATGAGTGGACTCATCAGAAACAAATTGTAAACTACACAGCAGTTTGTGAGTCGACTCAATATTGTTCATGAGTCGACTCATAAATATGTACATAGAAAATTTCAACTTTGAACCTTGTTAAAAAATATCAAATAAATTATAAAAATGTAAAACTTTGGGAATAATTTATAAATATTTTGACAAACTTGTTTGAAAAGGAATTTTGCCAAAAGGTCCTCGTATTTTTGAAAATCATCATTTTAATAAAAGTACCAAAATACGAGTTTTAAAATAGTGCAAGTGTGTGTGATATCTCAAATAGATTAAAATGAAATCTACAACTACTTGCCTACATTTAAGTACTAGAGAGAAAATAAAATAGTAAATATCTCTCACATAGAAATACATTTTTTAAGTCTTGATATTGCATTAGAGTTGATGAAGCTTTTTAAAGCATATAGTGTTCTTGATAAACATTGCTTCATCACTTTGGTTCCACCTCCTTTAGATATTGATGTTGTAGCTAATATTCCATCCAATCCTCCATAAGTGGTACTAACTAGCTTGATATTTTATATTATCTATAATATCACTCAATAAGAAATTAGTACCGATAATGGTGATTGTAAATCATCATCAAAACATAAGGGATAACACCTTTATCACATTCTTTTTAGATTAAATATTGATCATGCATTTGTTTTGAAGATCTAATCTTGACCATTGAAATTTCCATAGTACATAAACCCTATAACTCCTCAACTACCCACGTTCTCACTCTCCCAAAATCGACGAAACTTCCCCACTTCAGGACCTCCGAACCCACAACCTTGGGCATCCAATCACTTCCATTTTTCTTCAAACTTTCTCCCAAGTCTTTGAATTTCTAAGGTATTTCAGTTCCTATAGTTGACTACACCATCTATTAGTCGACTATTTTCTTCTTCTAGGACAATCTACAGATTTGGGTAAGCTTATTCCTACTTGATCTTTTCAATTTTCTTTCTAAAATTATGTCTAGGTCTAAGAGATCTAAGTCAAATCCTTCAAATATTGTTGATGACTACTCTATATATTTGAAAAGTCCCAAATTGATTGAGGAATTTAAAAATATCTCAAATTTTGAGATTCTACCGGGTCAATTTGTCAAATTTGTTGATTTCATTTCTCATAATTTTAGTTCTTACTTTGAAAATGTTGGATTATTAGAGCTGTTTTCATATGAAAATCGAAAACCCTATTATCCTTTATTAGTTCAACTATTTTACAAAAACATATCTCGTCTTGAAACTCTCAATAACACTGAAAAACTCTCCACACTTGTTAAGGGAATTAAAATTGAATTAACTCCAAAATCCATTGGGACAATTCTCAATATCCCTTATAAAGGTGTAGATCTTCGTAGTATCAAGATGAGTGATCAAAACTTGCTTGCTAATCATATTTTACTTCCTGGTTAAGGACTACCCTTGCAACATTTGAACAAATTTTGACCAATTCCTCATTTTATTGCAAGAATCCTTGCGTATAACATCTTTCCTAAAACTAGGAGTTTTCATTTTCTATCTCAAGATCTAGCTTTGGCCTTATATGCTATAATGGCTAATATTCAAGTCAATTGGGCTCAAGTTAATTTTGACAATCTTTTAGTTATACCTAGAGGCTTTCTTCCCTATGGTGCCTTCCTAACTAAAATTTTTAAAAAATTCCATGTTGATCTCGAATCTAAGAATTTAGTGGTTCGATTGGTTGAGTTCTTTGACAAATGTTCTTACTAGGATGAAACTCACAAACTTTTAATTTCATGACACTAATCCTCAAGATGAACCTCACCAACCTCAAGCACCTAACCATTAAGATATTCCACAATCCTCAACCCAAGCACCCCCTTCAACAAGCCACACACCTCCTCCATTGCAAGTAGGCCCATCTTGTTTTTCGAATGCACAATACAACACTCTTTCTACTCGTATCCTTACTTTAGAGACTGGTCAAAATGCAATCTATAATCAGAATACATTCATTTTGAGCAATCAGGAAGAGATAAAGAAGATGTTGCATGACATGAATCTCAAGTTTTATTCATTTTTCCAAGGACCTCCAGATCCTCCAGGCCCTTCCTACTAGATAGCATGCATTTCATTTCACTATGTACTAGTTTATTAGTTCGTGTCAAAACAGTATGTAGTAATTTGCTTAGTTTGTTTCAGACTTATGTAGTAATTTACTTTTGAACAACTGCAATTTGTAATTCCGTACAATGTGTCTTTAATGTTGGTACTATGGTTGTTTAATGCATTATGCTTAGTATATTGTGTTTAACTAAAAAATTACTTATAATATGAGCTAGATATTTTTAACCGTAGATTTTGACAATGGAAGTTATCGAAATATTGATCTTTATAGCAAGTCTTTGCCTACCTATTTGGATGAGTGAAGTTCTGGACTATGTTCATAATTTGGATGATTTATTTGAAGTTTTAGCTCATGTAGATGAAATTCTTGCAAGTTTAGAGTAATGTTTATTTTTTGTTAATGACAACGGGGGAGATATACTATATGCTATACTATGATACATATAGTTTTTAGGGATTCTAATATGCTTTAATGCAGGGAGAGTAAGCAAATAATGTTCATAAGTTTTTAATTTTTTTGTGATATACTTACTAGTGCTTAAATTGTTTGTCATCATAAAAAAGGGGGAGAATGTTGTTTATCTTGTCCCCAAGATATATTTTTGATGATAACAATTTATTTACTACGTGTATTATATATGCACTAACATATCAATGCAGATAACATATCTCATATCACATATCTCATATCTATGTATTAGTAGTCGACTAATACCCTTAGTAGTCGACTACTCAAGGCTTAGTCAAAGTTACAGAAACTGTGAATTTACAGATTAGTCGACTACTATGCTTAATAGTCGACTACTCATTGTTAGTTTAAACTTACAAAAACTTTAGTTTTATAGATTAGTCGACTAATACCTTTAGTAGTCGACTACTAAGCAGTTTTCTGATTTCATAGAGTCTGAATAAACTCAGTGTAGTTGACTACTAAGACTAGTAGCTGACTACTAAGGCTAGTAGTTGACTACAGAAATAGTTTTTTTAGCAGTTCTAAATTTAAATAAGTGAACATTTATAGCCATTTTAAAATATTAATTGGTTAAAATTTTGAGTTTTTTAGAGGCTATAAATAGGTGTAACTACAGAATTTGCCCACCAACTTTCATATACATAAAATTCAAAAATTGTGAAAATTCAAGCCCTCTTGATTCAAATTTTCATTCTAAGTGTTAAGAAAAGAAAATTTCTGAAGGTGCCATTTTTTTCCGTTATTATTAAAGATTGTTTAGGCATTATTCAGAGAGTTAAAAAGTTCCTAAGCCACTACTACATTTCACTAACACTTCAAGCCTTATAAGAATTTGTGATCTTACTTCAAAGATGGTTATAAATAACATATTTTGATGTTATTTATAACATATTTGAGATGTAAAACTCTATAAATTTGAATATATGGAGATAAATAATAATAAATATGTTATATGGTTATAAATAACATATTTTGATATTTGAGTATGCTAGAATTTAATTTGAGATAAATCAATGTATATATATGAGTATAGAAGAGAATCATACACGAAACATGCAAAAGCTGAATCTGTGCTGTTAGTAGTCTACTACTAAGCTTAAAGCTTAGTAGTCGACTACTGTTAGGTCTCATGTTATGAGCCTATATCTTCTAATCTTGTTTTGATGATTACAAATATTTCTTAATATTGTTTGTCTAG
>BQKN01045701.1:0-15470 GCA_022839385.1 Asparagus kiusianus
ATAAGTCGACTCATGAACAGTACGAGTCGACTCATAAACTGTAACGAGTATTTTCCAGACTTGTTGTTTTTTGTCTTTTTGTTGGGTTTTCTTCGTTTCTTGGGGTCCCTATATATACCTCATACTCTCTAACTTCTGAGAAGAAAAAGAGAAGTTTTAAAAAAACAAGTTTAAAAAGAGTTTTAGTTTGTTTTAAGTGTTTGCTTACAAAATTAGTTTCGTGAAGATTGTTTTACAAGAAGAGGAGATCAATTTTTGGTCTTTCAATCTTCCTATCCATCTCTCTTGTGATTAGAGAAGTGTTTCTAAACTCATATCTCTAGCTTGTTTATGCTTTAATTGTTATGTTCATATTTGCTAGATTTAATTGAGTTTATATTAGTTTTTCTCATTGTTTGCACACACAATCATTGAGCTTAGATATTTTTACATATTGTATAATTTGGGGTTGTGGTGAGTATAACATTGAGAATGAGCTTAAATTGTGTTCTCACTTATTGTAGAGAATAAAATCTTATAATTGAGCCTTATTGTGTGAGTATCACTTTGTAATACACATTTACACTGAGAGGAGAGTGTGGTGAGGACGTAGTCGATACCAAGAGGAGTGGCGTCGGTAGTAAATCCTAGAGAGAGGTAGTAAAGTCGAACACTTGAGGGAGGCGATACGTGAGGACCAACACCCGAGGTTGTAGTTTGTGTATGTTCATTGTGAGAGATTTGTAGAGTTTTCAGTAAGCTAGAAAACCGAGTGTGTAGAGAAGTTCCGACTTCCAAACCGGGTGTGTCGATAGTGGAGTTCTCCCCGGGAGTGGGGAGCAGAGACGTAGGACAAAATGTCCGAACTCGGTGATCATATTATTATGTTTGGATTGCTCTTTGTGTCCACTATCTGTTTATATTGTTTCTTATTTATTTTCCCATTTACATATATATCCTTGCATATATCTTATTAAATATCATCATTGTTAGGATATATTTGTTAGTTAATTTTAATTGGCATTAATATCTAATAAGATTAGCAATAACCCTATTCACCCCCCCCCCCCTCTAGGGTACTTTCAACAATCACATCATCAAATTCTTCATCTATCTTCAATGTGTCAAAATAATTTTTGTTGTTGCAAACGTGCATAGAGGATGCAGAATCTAACACTCAAGTGTTACTCACATCAGTACAGTGACTATACTTTGCATCATCAACACCGCATCTTCATCACACACAACCACCGAGGAGTCCGTCTTATTCCTATTTTATTAAAGCTTTATCTCTCTAATACTCTTCAAATCATCTCGCATCTGGGAACATTTGAACTGAATGTGACCCTTCTCTCCGCAATAATAGCACTCCCTTTCGTTATCGTCTCTAGCCCGAGATTTTGACCTTCCTCGATAACTGTCACTGTATGTTAAAAAATTGTAATAAAGAGAAGAAAAGAAATTTGACTTTGATTCCTTTAATCTCGGTTACAATTCGATTACAAAAGAGAGGAGAACGAATTTGATTCTCCCATTTGTTTAAAACTGAGTTCTTCTCGGTAGCGATGGAATGCCTCCCTCGAATGTTCGCGTCGAGTTTGCTCTCCGTTGACGATCCGAAGGTCTTGATTCACTGAAACGATATCTTCTCCTCACGATTTGACATTGTGGAGAACTTATGTGGCAAGTTTTGAAACTCTTGAAGAGTTGATAACTCTGAACGAGTTGGAAACTCTTGAAAAAGAGTTGATTTGAACTGAGAATCAGTTCTCAAGTCAAGGCCGAAGGTGTAGGCGTATAAAATTGCCTATAGGTCCCTTAACATAGCTCGGCACGATGATTCGACAAATCAACGGACGTTCGAGGCGACGAGACACGCAAACAACGGAATACGTTCGCATGCGGAATCAAGTCAATGGTTCGGGGAGTCAACGAGTCATCCAACCAAGAGAGGATTCGAACTCAAACACCAAGGCGGATTTACTGCCAAATCAGGAATCAAGTCAACCGAATCACGGACAGAATCGAAAGACGAGAAAACAACCGAACATCGGAAAACGACAGAACCCAACACACCTGGGGGGACTCGGCCGAAACCGAGCCAAACCCGGGGTGACTCGGCCCAAGCCGAGCCACCCTAGGGTGGCTCGGTGGCCGAGCCACCCCAGGGTGGCTCGGCATGAGCCGAGCCACCTCAGGGTGGCCGGCTCCCTCCCCCCCTCTCTCTTGTGCACACAGGCACAGTTCAGAGAGGCTATAAATAGAGGGGGTGGTTGTTCATTTGAGAGGACTTTTTTCTGAACTTCTGAAGAGCCGAAACTCTGCCGGATTGTCACCTCAACTCGGTATTGTGAAGGCTTGAAGACTTGGACACTCGGATTCGATTCTTGGCGAGCACCCATACCAAACAAGGCAGGAGTTCGAAGGGATCTAATCCTCAGATCTACGTTGTTCTACTCCGGATCTAAGCTTGGTTCTTAGATCCCGAGATTCGAGCGGTCGTTTCCTTGGTGAAACGATCCCTCCCGGCTATTATCTCCTTGGTGGAATAATACCCGTTATACCACGTAGATCTGTTCGGATTGAGATTGCACGGTGGTCCACGGTAAACAACCCCGGCGCAGGCAAACGACCCACAAAGCGAGTGATCGTATAACAGGAGCTCGCGATCTGTTCGTTAAATAAGGAAAGTTATAATTTTTCTTTGTTTTCTTTGATTTTCATTGTAACCGGCTCTTATAAAAAGACCGAATCTTTGTAAACGCAAAAAGTTGTTAACTAAGATAGCAATGACATCGTCAATGAAGAAGAGTTTGATTTTTCCCGCGAACAATCTGGCGACCACAGTGGGAGCCACCGATCTCGCTGCCGAGATCGGAGTGTCGCAGCCGCGGATCTCGATCCCGGTCGTGGAGGAGGTCGAGTATGAATTCGACCAGCAGAAGTACGAGGAGTACGTGTCCTCGTCCGGATCTACCTCCTCCCCCAAGTCCAAGAAGTACCAGAAGTTCTCCTCTAGGAGAAAAGTCCGTTGGTGCGATGAAGTTGAAGCCACCAACGACGACCTCACCCCAATCGACGCCGAAGCTGCGTTGAGTGAGGCCCTACCGACCTCAAAGAAGGTCAAATCCGCCATTGAAGGCGTGGTGACTCTCTCTAAGAGAGCCCGCCAGAGGCAGCATCAACGCCTCGCGAAGCAATTCGCCAAGGCCATGGAGTTCGTTGACGGGGTCCGCTACCATGCGGATCTAAAGAACAAACGAGGCAAACAGCCTCAACAGCAAGTGAAGGGTGGTTCCTCCAAACCATCGATAATGGAGTGGGTCCGTGTCAAACGGAATCGCTCGACACTGGAGGAACGCATCCGCAAACGTCGCGCGCTATCCGCGCAAGCACGGGCCAAAGCTGAAGAAGCCCGTCGGAAGCTGCAGAAGGAGGTGGTCAAAAAGCCGCCACCAACTCGTAAGGTTTGGAGTCCAAAGTCTGAAGCAACGGTTCAGACCAAGGAGCGACAACCGCAGCCTCCGAAGATTCAACACCCGGCAAATCAATCCAAACAGCCGGTAATTTCTGCAACTGCTCCGGGAGATCCCGCAGGACCATCCCAGAAGAGAAAGTCTGTTTTGGAGCGCCTCGGCCCACTTCCGAAGGAACGAGGTAAAGCTCCAGTCCAAGAACGCTTGGGGCCAATGAAGAAGTCCCAAACAATGCAACATGCTGGGGGTCGCCGTAACCCTCAACACTCGGAGAAAATTGTGGCACCCAAGCGCACAACTTTGCGCATCGAAGTGCAAGAGCCCGCTGAAGATTCACGCCCACAAAGGCGCGTTTCAAGGCGTGTGACTCTGGATGGTCCGAAGAAGACAATTCATCCTCAGAAGGAAACATTATCGTCTGATGACGACGACGTTATACCTGAGAGATCGTGCCAACACACGATAGGTTGCTCCGCCCTTCAAACGGACGAGCTGTACTATCGTGCCGGGGGTACGAGTAAATCCAGAAAGAGGAGCCCTCGAAGATTTGAGACGCAGTGTCCTTGCTCGAAGCTCATTCGGGCGGTACTGTCGGAGTGCAACTGTGCCAAGGCAGTCCCCAAGAGAGTCTCGGTGTTCGAAAGACTCGGCACTGGAACGTCAAAACCAAGGCATAGGCGTTTCCAGCGAAGAAGGAAGATGGTCGAAGACGGCGAACATTCAAGGGTCACCGCCAATATGACCAGCACAGGAACATCGGCTCAAGATGACCCCGAGGCGATTCTAGAAATACCCCGACGTGTAACTCGTCTACAATCCGGGGCTATCATTCGCGCGACGTATGGTAGAGTCCGAACAAGAGTACCTTCGGGAGATGAAGAATCAGATGCCGGCTCAGCAGTGGCGTCTGATAATACAGTGTCCAGTGAAGGACAACCCCGCGAGTCATTTATGATAAGCGCGGAACAGGTGGCCAAGATGCTTAAAGATACCATGGCCAAACAACAGGAGACCTTTAGGTTCGAAATGCAAATGGCTATGCAGAACATGAGAGAGATGCATGACCAACAGCTTCAAGCATTGAGGAACTAACAAGGCGAACCAAGTCGTCAAACCCAGAACAACCTGGAAGATGAGGACACAAATGAAGCTCGTAATACTAATAATCCTCCCATCAACCCAGGGGGTGGTAACGAGAACGCCAGTGAAGACACAGGTGAAAGCCTAAAGATCAAAAATCTCGAGAGCAAAATCAATACGTTGATTTCCGCTCAAGAGACAAAAAAGACGGGTATTCCTTGTCCGTACCCAAGAGAGTGGGAATCAATCCCATATCCGGCAAAGTTTAGTCTAATTAACTTTACGCCGTTTAATGGGATGGGTTCACCTACTCAGCATTTGATTTATTTCAAATCGCACTTGGGAGTCATCTCTGGTAATGAGCCTCTGATGGTGCGGTCATTCGTCGGCATTCTTCGCGGAGCTGCCTTCGATTGGTATCGTCGCCTCAAACCAGGAAGCATAAACAGCTGGGATGACATGGAGACTAAGTTCCTCGCGAATTTCTTTGACGACGACACCGAAGTCTCTATCGGATCGTTGCTCGATGAGAAGCAGAAGGACGGGGAGCTAGTCGACACCTTCGTCAAAAGGTTCCGGAACAAGGCGATGAATTGCCGGGACCCGATCACTGAGGAATTCATCCTCCAGACCTGCCACAACAACCTTTCGCTGGATGTGTTGGAAGCAATGGGCACAGCACCATCCAAGACCTGGAAGGATTTGAAGGTTCGAGGAGAGCAAGCTGAGCGATTCCTCAGAAGAAAGAAGGTGGAGAGAGGCCAACCGGCTACTAATCCTCCGAAGCAGAACTTCAACCAGAAAGGGAGAGGTAAAGCTCATGTTAATGCTGTTGATGCTAACCAGACATTTCAATTGCAACCTTAGCAACAGCAGCAGCAGCGAGCGCCACAACAGTCGCAGCCACATTGGCAGCAACGATCTCAGAAGCAGAAGTCTTCAGAACCGAGGTTTCCTAAAGTGTACTCCTTCAAAGATGAGGAAGTTCCTGGCATCTTCAAGTACTTGTTGGAAAACAACAAAATCCAGCTGCCAGCGATCGTGGATCAAGAGGGAGCTAGCAAAGTGACGGATCCGAAGTACTGCGCGTATCACAGAGCGGTCCATCACCCTACGAGGTCATGCTACCAACTCAAGGACAAGATCCAGGCGTTAATTGATGTGGGTGTTATAACCCCGAAGCCTGCCAAGAATGTAGGAGCAAACGCGGTGTCAATCAGCTTTGGATCGGTGCCTACAACTTGGTTTGAGCCAAAACGCGTCACCAAAATCGGGATGAAGACGGTGAATGACGACCCGCACGGACAGCGCCAAAAGGGACTCGTGCCACACACAACCCCGAACGGCGAAATCCTCTGGGTTCATCCGGATCTCATTGAAGATGAACAATGGGTCGGATCATCATCCAAAAGGAAATCAAAAGGCAAGGGAAAATCCTGTTACGGAGTTTCTGCTATTCCAGAGGAAGACGACGAAGCAATTCCTGCTTTCTCATTTGCTGACAATGAACATGAAACTTTTGTAACCACCAGAAATGGGGACGAATATCGGTTCAAATACCCAAATGTCTCTGATCGACCAGCTGAGGTAGGGATGACTATAACTTCCCCCGCATTTGCCGAAAGGAACCAACAGGAGCCCCTGCACCAAGATGTTCCAAACCCGAAGCAGTCTCGAGTCAATCAGCAGATTGGAAGAGATAAACCGCGAGAGTCAAACATTCCTTACCACTTCGGGGTTATGACCCAATTGGCTAATATCCCAGTAAAAGTAACTCTACACGAGTTATCACGTCTTTCTAAGAATACTAGGGATGCGTTCAACATTAGTCCTGACCAGCTCACTCAAATAGTTCAAGAAGCGTTAATCAAGCAAAAAGAAGAATTTGAGGATAAGATGGAATTGGCTATGCGACAAATAAGAAAGTTGCAAGCTGAAAGGTGTAAATGTTGCGCTACACCAGCCACGCCTATTCCACACAGGACAAGTGACAACAGTCCGAATCTGAATATGGTCATCAAGACTGATTCACCCCTCGGTAACACTGGGGGTGATATGACCACACCCTTCAATGACGCTGGAGGTAGCCCAATTCCTTCTTCTCGTCATCACTCAAAGAGAGATGGAGATGAAGACAAAAAGCAGAAGGAAATCGAGTCTATCACCACCTCGACTAGACGCTATCCCAAAAGAAAGAGAGTTGAGGAAAGCCAACCAGAGTCCGTACCCAGGTTCGCTACTGACCAAACATCACAATGACAATTACGAGAGCGATCGCCACAACAGTCGCTTCAGATGCAACGATACTCCTTCAAAGACGATGATGTTCCAGCCATCCTTAAATATCTTCTGGAAAATGACAAAATCAAGCTCCCACCTATCAGAGATCAGGAGGAAGCTAACCGGATTTCAGATCCAAAATATTATGGGTACCATAGGAGGATTCTTCATTCCACGGAGACTTGCTACACCCTCAAAAATACGATACAAGCCTTGATTGAAGCCGGCGTCTCAATAGTAAAACAAACCGAATGAGAACGACTAACACCACTCCAATAGGTATATGAGTCTAAACTATTTTCTACTGTTGACGGGAAGTTCCTGGAGAATTTTTATATTCTCAAGGATAACCCGGTCATATAACTGATTGTAATGTCAAACCCAGCGTTGCAAGGAAAGCTGAGGGTGGATAACTAATGTATCGGGAAGTTCCGGGAAGAATATCACGTGTGATATTCTTAAGGATAACCCAGTCACTATAGAAGAGATGAATAAGAAATCCACATTCAAGCTCTTATTGTCGAATTCTAACTCTCATCCACCCCATATTCGTTGGTGTACGGATGTGAAGCTGTGCTACCGCTGGAGATTCAAATCCCCTCCATTCGGATCGCTCTCGCAACGGAGATGACGACCGAAGAGCAGCATCAAAAGCGTCTCGAGGAACTCGAAAGGCTGGACGAAAGGCGTCTGGAAGCTCAACAACACATCGAGTTCTATCAAGCCAGGATATCCAGAGCCTTTGACAAAAGGGTTCGCCAAAGAAGCTTCAAGGAAGGAGATCTGGTCCTCGCTGCTCGCCGACCAATAATCCTCACCTCTAAGAAGAAAGGTAAATTCGAACCTAAGTGGGAAGGACCGTTTGTAATAGACACAGTCTATTCAAACGGCGCTTACCGCTTAATTTCTTTAGAGGGCATCAGGCAATTAATGCCAATAAATGGGAAGTTTTTGAAAAAGTACTATCCCTAGTACGTTCAAGACAACTCATTTATCGGGAAGTTCCTTGAAGAATATTACACTTAATATTCTAAAGGATAACCCAAGTTCACACCACCAAAATCCCTCACTGATCAATTTCAATTGACAGTGAGTCCACCAAAAAGGTCCACTCTCAGTTCGGAGTCCCCTTTCGATAAACGAAAGAACTCCCTTTCTTTTCTCTTTGGTTCAACCTTTTCATGGTTATAACCGAAGCTGAAATTTCACTTCTATAAACGAAGAACTCTTCTTTCGATCAGATAATCAATCCTATAAAAGGTAAGTTTATCTAGATCTTCCAGATTCTCGGAGTGGAGATCCCACTTCTAGTCTCTTTCTTGCACTGGAAATAGAATACAAAATTCTTCCTTTTCAGAATCAAGGAATAGAATATAAAATTCTTCCTTCCTTGTTCGGGGAATAGAATATAAAATTCTTCCTTCCCCACACCACTTCTTTTTCAAAATTTGTTAATATTAGGATTCATCCTAGGAAGTTTATCCCGAATCCTAAGCAGGGATAAGTCTGCGCCTAACACGCGCTGCCGCTTTAGTCTTTCTCCACAGAAGAAGACACCAGAGTTCGATTCTGGGGTATTTTATCCTGAAACCTAAGTAAGGATAAGTCCGCGCCTAACACGCGCGGCCGGTTAGTTCTTAGCCGTTGAAAAGAACACTCGTCCACATATTCAACATTGTGGCAGGTTGTTATTAATAACACCATAATCCATGTCTCACACGCATGGGGAATTCCATCCCGAATCATAAGAAAGGATATGCCGACGCCTAACACGCGTCTCCGGTTTGGTCTTTATCCGTAAAAAAAGACACCAGGGTCTGACTCTGGGGTATGTTATCCCGAAACCTAAGTAGGGGATAAGCCAACGTCTAATACATGTTGCTGGGTAGCCTATTCCCATAACAATGGTAAAGTCTACATATTCAAAGTTGTAGCATAAAGTCTAAGGGAGTTCATTCCTTTAGCACAACGTCACATGCGGAACGGATTAAGATAATCTGCATGTAAGCCCGACTCAAACGGTAATCGGTAAGAGCACGTCAAATCCGTTAAAGGCTGAGGATTTGCCAAAAATCCTAAGTCAACGTCTCATACACGTTGCTGTTTAGTCTTTTCACAGGAGAAAGACGAAGTCTACGTATTCAATATCATAGCACTAAAAGAGTTAACTCTTTTAGCTTAACGTCACGTGCGGAACGGATCTAAACAATCCGCACGCTAGCCCGACTCAAACGGTAGTCGGTAAAGGCTAATCAAACCCGTTGAAGGCTAGGGGTTAGCCAAAAATCCTAAAGTCAATACCTAACACGTGTCGCCGGGTAGCCTATTCCCGTAACAATGGCGAAGTCTATGTATTCGATATCATAGCACGAAGTCTCGGAGAATTCAATCTCTGAGCGCAACGTTACATGCAAGCGGATTTAAACAATTCGCATGCTAGCCCGACTCAAACGGAATGAGTATTATGGTTAACATTTCAAACGGAATGACGAATCATAATAAAAATAAAGATGAAAACCAGTGTCACTAAGAGAGTCAAAAGTCAAAGTACACAGCAAACAAAATCACACATCAAGCCCGTGGCTAAAAATCCGCTGGCTGAGCTTAGACAGCTTATCATCATAAGCTTGACTAAGCTCAGCTCTAATGGACTCCTCGGTAGCGGCAGAGGTCTTCGCAGTAGTCTCCTCTGTCTCGACCAGCTCCTGCTTTAAGGATGTCAGCTCGTCAGATAAAGCAGTGCAGGTCTGCTGGTCCTGTGCTCTCGTCATCTGAAGAATGCTCAAAGTCTCCTTTTCTGCGCGGAGTTCTCTTTCAAGCCGGTCTATCTTGGTTTCACAAGAGATAAGAGAAGAATCGAGCTCGGCAAGTGAAGATAATCTAGTAGCAAGGCCGGTCTCAACTCGATCCACTCGGTCTCGCTGCACCTGAACCTCAAGACTAGCAAGAATCTGAGTCTCGCGCAGTGACTGTAAACGGGTCTCTAGCTCAGCAGCAATAAATGAAGAGGCGCCGGTATCTCGAAGCTCATGAAACATCTGAAGCTCATGCTCTAGACAGTCGAGATCGTCAACTATAGCATTCGCCAAATCTGGATATCCTGCTTCCTTTATCAAATTAACTCTGGAATTCAGGAGAGGTTTAAAACTGGTGAAGTGAAAGTCCGCCGTGGAAGATCTTGCCAATCATAGCATTCACAAAGGAGAAGAAGGAGCGAACTTCTATGCAGATGACGACCTTGTCGGGATCGTCATCGGATAATAACTCCTTCACCAGGACATGAAGATGAGAAGAACGCCCTACACAAAAAAGGGAGAAGTCCGTTAAAAGTCTTAATGAGAAAAAAGGAATAGCGCTCTTCAATGAGTTGACTTATACCTTCTTCCCCTTGAGCCGCTGGGGGTGGTGAAGATGTAACCGCTGTGGATGCATCAACTGGTGCAGTTGGTCTCGCAGCCGGCTCAACAGGGTCTCTCTCAATAAAAGCTCCTGTCAAATTTAAAACGGAATCCGCAGAAGCGTTACATTATAGCTGTATTAGTCAAAATTGGTTAGTCCTATAATCGACTCAGAAAGAGGCACATACCTTCAAAGGAACCATCCTCAGGATTGTTAGCAAATATGGACTCGGAAAACATATCCTCAGGTAACTGATCATCAATCTGAGGAGAGCTATATATGTAGTGCATCATAGGAGTGTCCGCAAATAGGCTTCCCTCGTCAAAATCATCGATGGAGAAATCTGACATAAAAGAATATAAGTGCCAAAGAAGAATGAAGAAACTACAACCAATGGAAATGGGTTACCTTTCACGGGTGCATTAGCCTCTTTATTTCCAGGATTCGCCTCCTGTAGGTTATCTGAAGGAGCAAGAAGTAGAGAACAGTTAGAGGATACACAAATTCCTTTGTGTATTATCTAAAGAAATACATTGTCAGTGTTAGATGTACCTTGATTCACGGAATCAGGTCCTACATTGACCTCCTCTCTAATGTCAGCGACTCCTGTAGGCCTCTCTACATGAGGTAGCGGGTCAGACTCATCGGGAGATACGGGAATGGGATCGGGACTCATCCCACTCTCTCCATGCAATCCTATATAGAGATGGAAAAGCGTGAGTCAATGTTCTGAATGACCAGGAGAATGGTTCACAGGGAAGAAGTTACCTCCGTCACTAGCAAGATCATCACTAGCCAGGTCCATATCAGGAGCTCGAGAAGCTGCACGCGGTTTACGGGCTAATCTCTTCCGCCTAGCAGTGGGGATCGAAGGTCTCGCCTGGGGAGGAGGACGGAACTCTTCATCCTGATCAATTGTGGTCCCTGAAACATCAAACCATAGTCATTTTTAATACTTCTGGAAGATAGAAGGAAAAGATGAATCGCAAACCTCGCTCGGAAAGGTCTTCATAATCTTCAGGGTCTCCGCCTGAAACCTCGTCCGCGGAATGAAAGGTCCTCCGTCCCTCTTCATCAATCCGACGAGCCTTGTTCCGCGTCCTCTGTGACCGAGCGTTCTCCCGAATCCTACGGGAATCAACCTGAGAAGCTTCCTCAGCCTCTAGCTCCGCAATCGGCTTCACAGGGATAGTCTTGTTGGCTGATAACAACCATTTTCAGCTCAAGAAAGTGAGGTTCAACTGCCGATCAATACTCGGGAGACTGAACTTAGCACCAGTACAGCCAGTCACGGTCCACAACCATGCACGGAGACCGTCTACCAAACCACTATGGGTCCGAAACTGCTGACGAGGATTCCCGATGTAGAGCTGATCATAGCCAAACTGGCGAGCGAATCGGCAGGGCAGATATGGTTCTATGAAGCACTGATCCCTCACTCGGAAAGTCAGATAGCCAGGCCTAATGTTCACCAACCAGTTGAAGCAGCCGATGTCTAATTGAGTCCGATACTCTTTCGGCCTCTCCTCATCGATCAAGCACTCGCCGTATCGGCCGGAGAACTGCGAAAAACAAGTGGAAAATGCCCAACACTTGTGGACCTGCAGCTGCTGTCTGACATCAGAAAATCCGCGGCCCTCCCACCTGCCATTCTCAAGCAACTGTAATAGGGGAACAGAGTGGTCTGTAGCGTTCGGTACCGACATCATATCCGAATGGTGAAGGATGAACCAAGCCATCAGATAAGCGTACGGGAGCTCCACCTTAAGAGTGGGAATTTGACCTGGCAAATCAGTCTCCTACCGTGTGAAGGCACTGAAAAGCTGTCGAAGTCCTCGATGAATGTTAGCCACCATTACCGAAAGAAGTGAGAGTTCTTTCTTATAGGCGAGCTGGACTGCTGGGTAAAGTACCTCTAAGGGCAAGGCGTCGCCAGACTGATATGGAACCACACACTTTTTCAACCAGATAGCAAGAAAGCCGGCAAGAAGAGTCATCGGTCGAATCGGTGCGGTAGCATGCCACAAGAAAGACCTGAACCTGGTACCTACGGGGAAACCACCCTCAAGGCTGCTAGTGGTATAAGAATGGGCATCAATCTTCTTCAACAAACTGTTCACCTCTGAGGGAGTAAGTGGGGCCAGCTCACAAATATCCTCGCCTGAACTGTTCTCCAGATTCTTGAACAAGTAGTTCGCAAATTGCTTCAGACTCACACATACCTTGGTCCTCTTTGCTAAAGGCTCGGACTGCGCCAAAGCAATGTGGTAGTGACAAGTAAGGTCCCACAGAGTCTCATAACGGTCGGGCATGCGATCCTTCAGCTGACTCAACTCATGACTAGAAGGGAAATACTCCTGATACAACATCTGTCCCATGGGCAAGCCAGAAATCCTGTGCATCTCATGGAGGGCCAAACCCAACTCCCCTTGCCGGGTCAGAAAAGTATTCGAGTCTGGATTATAGAGCTCAAACAAAGCGCAGAAGTGCATCGCGCTGACCGGCAAGCCATACATGGTGGCACGGATAGCTGCATATAAGCCACAAGCATGCAACTCTTCGCCCCATCGGCTCAAGACATACGTCGTCATACGGGTCCACCAAAACTTGTCCAGAGAATGGACCCAACCATAAAACCTGTGACGTGTCGCGGGCATCTCACGTCCTAGGGCAGCAAGACGGTTCCTCAAAGTAGAAGCGGTGGCGAGGAGCTCGTTACGTGGCGGCGCATCTAATCCCACCACTCCGGGATGCAGTCCAGTAATATGACTCCTGCTCGAGCCAGGAACTGCCTGATGAGTGACGTAGCCGCAATGGACGCTCTCATGATCCTCAGTCAAACGCCACGACATCTCCCGCGTCACGGCCTGACGTCTGAGCTCAGTCAACGAGCGATGTCGAGGAATCTCCGGCAAGTATATGAAGCCATTGCCGGTCTTGTGAAGCCACTGCTCAGCATCAATGAATACAGCTTCTGGGTCATCGACAGAATCACCAAATAGGAAATCGCTCTTCCGAAGAGGCTGAGTAGAGCTGGCGTCCTTCACAAAAGGCACATCTGTGATCAGCTGGCGAATAGCTCGATGCCCACCTTCCCTCACCACTTGGACAACCTCAGTCGACGTGCCCGAAGCAAACTGAGGAGTAGCTGGAATAGGAGAATGATCGTCGGACGTCGAGTAATACTCGCCACGACGCCCATATACTGCGTGGGACGAGAATGATCCAGAAGGGTATCCCACTGCAAAATAGACAGTTAAACACTGGTTAGTCTCGATTATAAAAGGAAATTGAACTCATCTTACAAATAGCTAAGATAGAGTCATTGCCTTATAAAGGGCGAGACGATTTGGCCACATTGTGCAATCATAACACAGGGTATGTCGACAACATATCCCTGCCTTATAAAGCGCAATGTAGCGTCAAATCGCCCCCTTTATTTTTGAGATATGGTTTTGACCAAGCAAAACATATCTTTGAAGCGTCGATTCCCACCAAGGAGAATCAAGGCTCTTCCCGATTGCCTCACCAAGGAGAACAACGTGGGGTAAAAAAGGACCAATTTGCAAATTTTCAAGAACAAAGGGGTTAATCTGCAAAATTCACAAATATGCCAGAAAGCGTCGATCCTCACCAAGGAGAATCAAGGTTCTTCCCGATTGCCTCACCAAGGAGAACAACGTGGGGTAAAAAGGATCAAATTACAAATTTCTAAGAAAAAGGGCTTATTTGCAAAAAAAGCAGCTCACCAGCATAAGAGGGAGGCGCGCCATCAACCGACACAGCAGGGGAACGACCTCTCGGGGCACGAGACATGATGGCCTGTAAAATAGCTCAAGGGGTTAGATTCGAAAAATAATTTCAGCCCTAAATTTTGCATAAAAAACCCCTCAAAATTATAATTTTTACCCCCCTGAAAGATTAGCTCGAGGCGTCAAATCACACCC
This sequence comes from Asparagus kiusianus, assembly GCA_022839385.1. Taxonomy (NCBI): domain Eukaryota; kingdom Viridiplantae; phylum Streptophyta; class Magnoliopsida; order Asparagales; family Asparagaceae; genus Asparagus; species Asparagus kiusianus. Next base: position 14,162 of record BQKN01045701.1, read on the forward strand.
TCAACCCTCACATATGATCCTACAAATGCATAAATTGAATTGAGCATGAAAAAGACCAAAATTGTGGAGGATTTACCTGAAGAAAGGCTCGAGATCCAATAAAGATGAGACCTTTTAGGAAACTTTCACCACGCGCTCGAGGGGCCTGAGAGGGATTTTAAAAAATGGTTTTTCGAGGGATTTTTCAGTCCAAGATCAAAAGGAAGCCTAGATCTGGGACAACTATCAAAGTTTCGAGGAGAAAAGACGCTCGAGGGAAAAGAAAATCAAAAAATAGGGGCAAGGGGGCCGGCCCTAGAGAGGAGGAAGAAAAGAAGAAAAAGAAAAAAAATGGACCCCTTTTTATAAGATGAACCAAGTTGAACCGGACCGGACCAAGTTGAACCGAACCGGACCAGTCCAAATCAGTTCAAAAGGGACTGAATTGAGCGTCGAAACGACTTCAAATCAACTGAGGGTCTCATCCTTGGTTTATTCCTGTCTCTCCCACACATTCGGAAGGAGCGGAAGAATTTTTTTGAGCCAAATTACTGCCTTTTTTGGCTTATTTTCAAGCCGGTTCAGCTCATTTTGAGCACGGAAATACTCCAATAAGGTATACGAGTATAAACTATTCCCTATTTTTATTGAGAAGTTCCTGGAGAATATTTTTCTAAAAATATTCTTAAAGATAACTCAATAACACGACGCCGGAAAACGTGTCGTAAATAAAAAGACTCAACGCCAACAATCGAGGGTCAATTATACGTCGAACCAATGAGCACGAGCCAAAAGATTGAAAAATCAGGAATCGACTTCAAGTTCAAATTCCGACAACGGTCAGACAATAAATACAGCACCGGAATCCTTATAGACATTCGACAAAGCACCGAATAGCCTGAAGGAGTGAAGGAATACAGAACGAAAGTCGTTCCAGGTCCCGTTACACCGACGAAGGGTGGGGGCAATCATATCCAAAGCATTCCAGACTCTTCTATAAAAGAATGAGGCTGTAACGCTTTGGAGGGGGTATCTGTAGGCGTATAAAATTGCCTATAGGTCCCTTAACATAGCTCGGCACGATGATTCGATAAATCAACGGACGTTCGACGCGACGAGACACGCAAACAACGGAATACGTTCGCATGCAGAATCAAGTCAATGGTTCGGGGAGTCAACGAGTCATCCAACCAAGAGAGGATTCAAACTCAAACACCAAGGCGGATTTACTGCCAAATCAGGAATCAAGTCAACCGAATCACGGACAGAACCGAAAGACGGGAAAACAACCGAACATCGGAAAACGACGGAACCCAACACACCTGGGGGG
>BQKN01045701.1:15570-26088 GCA_022839385.1 Asparagus kiusianus
GGGTGGCTCGGCATGAGCCGAGCCACCTCAGGGTGGCCGGCTCCCTCCCCCCTCTCTCTTGTGCACACAGGCACAGTTCAGAGAGGCTATAAATAGAGGGGGTGGTTGTTCATTTGAGAGGACTTTTTTTCTGAACTTCTGAAGAGCCGAAACTCTGCCGGATTGTCACCTCAACTCGGTATTGTGAAGGCTTGAAGACTTGGACACTCGGATTCGATTCTTGAAGAGCACCCATACCAAACAAGGCAGGAGTTCGAAGGGATCTAATCCTCAGATCTACGTTGTTCTACTCCGGATCTAAGCTTGGTTCTTAGATCCCGAGATTCGAGCGGTCGTTTCCTTGGTGAAACGATCCCTCCCGGCTATTATATCCTTGGTGGAATAATACCCGTTATACCACGTAGATCTGTTCGGATCGAGATTGCGCGGTGGTCCACGGTAAACAACCCCGGCGCAGGCAAACGACCCACAAAGCGAGTGACCGTATAACAGGAGCTCGCGATCTGTTCGTTAAATAAGGAAAATTGTAATTTTTCTTTGTTTTCTTTGATTTTCATTATAACCGGCTCTTATAAAAAGACCGGATCTTTGTAAACGCAAAAAGTTGTTAACTAAGATAGCAATGACATCGTCAATGAAGAAGAGTTTGATTTTTCCCGCGAACAGAAGGCTTCAAGGAATGCTCCAAAGGATGAATGTCGATTTCCCAATCTACGATGCTCCCCCTTTGCTGCCCAGTCCAGATCCGAATGTGCCAGCCTGAACTCCATTGAGTTTACCCATATTTATAGAGAATTAAGGGGTGTAACCGCCCCCTTAATTCTCTCCATCATGTGGTTGAGAGGGGTGTAACCGCCCCCTTAATCTGCTCCTAAGTGGGGCTGAAATCCCTCAGATCATGGAGGGAAAACGGTTCCTGTAACCGTTCAGCTCTTGCTTGAACGAGTCAAACGCCCACGTTGGCGTTCAGGACCCTAACTCCGCATTTTAGACTGGAGACGCGGAGTTGGGTACCCGCTAAGCGTTGACAAATGCGAGGGTCGATCCCGGCGTTTCGATGTTGTAACGTGAGTTTGACCCTCGCGTTTTGATGTTGTAACGCGGGTCCAACTCCAGCGTTTTACTGTTGACACACGTGGAGGACCTCCCCGTTTTGGTGTTGATACACGGGGAGCACCTCCGCGTCTTGCCTTGAAGAGATTATCACCAAGTAATCTCTTTTGTCGTAGCGTTGCAAAGATCATTGTCTTGTAATCTTCGTCTTGGCTCCTTAAGAATATGAGAGTCGTCAGATTGTAACTCTCGATATTGATTGTGAATGCTGTTGAGCCAGAGCTCTCATCGGTTGTCGTGAAGGTTATCAGATTGTAACCTTCATCGATCTACGTGAAAGTCTTCAGATTATAGCCTTCTGGAAATCGTCAGATTGTAACTTCCACCATCGGTGTTTGATGGGGGATAAGCTATCTATTGTGATTTTTAGACAGCCTACAGTCACATCTCCCCTTTCTCCTCCCTCGGTTAGAACCTTCAAAACTAGTGCACTCTCACCATCATTAGATGCGCTCTCCTTTCCCATCATTCTTTCATTCTCATGAAGGAGTGTTGTCATATCATCGAACTTCAAAGTCTGCTTTCTTGTAATTATTGTCTGAATTAACTCCCAGTCTGTAGTTCCAATCTCTTTTTTCACTCCACAAACAAATCTAGGACTTCATTCTTATGCTTCATGGTGTACACCCAACAACGCCTAGAATAGTCATCAACAAACGTGACGAACCAACATCGACCACTAAGTAATGCAGTCTTGGTGGGATCCCACACGTCTGTGTGCACGTAGTCCAGGATGTCTCTCGTCTCATGAATGACAGTCCCAAACTTCACCTTCGTCTTCTTGCTAAGGACACAGTACTCGCAGAACTCAATCTTCCCACTCTTGGTTTCCTTCAATAGCCCCTGCTTGCACAATGCCTACGGTGACTTTTCACTTGTGTGCCCCAACCTATAGTGCTAAAGTCTGCTCATGTCCGCTTCTGAAATAGCCTAAGCAACCTGGCCAATCTCGGTGCTTCCCTTTAGATAATACAAATTTCGATTGCGGACTCCCTTCATCACCACCAATGATCCCTTAGTAATCTTCGCTACAACGGTTATTGTAAAATCTAATCTTTTCTTTCTATTTGAAACAGTTGCTAATTATATCTCAATTAAATTTAAGAAAATAGATATTTTTATTAAGATTTTGGTGGGAAACTAAATTTGTGGGGATCAAATAAAACTAGGGAAAAAAAGGCGGTGGTTTTTATTTCTCCTCAAAAACCCCTCCGCTCTCACCCGCGACCTTCTCACGACCCAAAACCTTGTTGATTTTTATTTCTCCCTTAAAAACCCCTCCGCTTTCAGCCTCTCACCCGTGACGAGAACCCCTCTGCCCTCAGCCTCTCACCCGCGACGAGAACCCCTCCGCTCTCAGCCTCTCACCCGCGACCTTTCCCCAACCCAAAACCTCCCTTTTTTCCTAAGCAGAACGAAGACTTCTAAACCGCCGTCGACTCTCAAAGCCCTCTCTCGTGAGGCTCCAAATTTTCCTTTTTTTCTATTTTTGACCTAAAATTTCAATCTTTTTTTCCTAACAGTTCGATTTTCTTCTGGATCCAGGAGTAAAGATGCAGAACGAAGAAGGAGCCGTCGTCGATCTGTACGTCCCAAGAAAATGGCATGAAGATAACTTTCTTTGACTGATTTCTATTGATTTAGGGTTTCATTTGTTGATTGCTTTTTTGTTAAATTTTTGTCCTTAATCGCAGTTGAAAGAATCGATTCGTTAAGTTGGTAAGTTTGTAGATTCTTTTTTGGACTAGATTAGATTATATCTTCAGATTTGGATACATTTCACCTTTTCTTATTTCATTTGATTTGGTTAATGTATGCGAATATTGATTATTTCATCTCTGTGATTTAGGGTTTCTGCATTGTGATTTCGCTTGTTGAGATTGATGCATGCAAGATGATGGGATCCTTTCTCAGTAGAGTCTCTATGTAAGAATATCTAACCTTTTAAATTTCATTTTTCCAAAATTATTTTATGTAAATTTAACAGTTGAATGTATTCATTGAGGTACTGTTTGGATGTATGTAACGAATTTTTTGTGTGCCTCAGAGGACAAAATGATGATTTTTTTTTTGAAATTTACTAAAATTTAAGATTTTACTTCGAGGGGATGAAAGCAATATTTAAAGTTTATTGATTTGGATTTGGGTATACTGTAGAAAATTGCCTTATGGCTTTTAGGAGTTAAAGAAAATAGAAGTGGCACTTTATTTATCCCAAGTTTATAATCAAATATTTTTCTGATTTTGAAACCTTCGGTTGTATTTCCATGCCCTGCAAACCTTTAAGGGTATATTCTGTAATTAATTTTTTTAATTTAATATTAAAAGGGATATACATATTACATCTGATGAAGCCTTGGTAAGAGCAAGAAGAATATGATATTTGTAGATCGCACAATCAGAAAAAGTTAGAAAGATTAAGGTTTTGATGTTCATTTTACTAAATACATAGGAATGTTGGAGGCAACTGAAGTTTGTATTGTATTGTATCATTTTGTAGAATGATTCTTGGCTATGCTTATCCGGCTTATGAGTGCTACAAATCTATCGAATTGAACAAACCAAAAATTAAGCTTATTCCCTTAATTAACATTTGATATATAACTTTCACAATAAACATATAATTGTTATTAAAGAAATAAAAATAATAGCAGTGTAATGCATGAAAGAATTATGAAACATTTATCTACTGCAAATATACATTATTCCCTCATTTGTTATATTTTTAGGGTCTGTTCATATGCCTGCTGCTCTGTGTGGTGTGCTTGGTTTCAAGCCTACAGCCAGTCGCATATCTAATTCTGGGTAACACATCATATACTTTATTTTACTTTCAATTAAGTAGAAACCGACAACAAGCCTAATTCTGTTTTCATCTTATCATTTCAGTGTTCTACCGCTAAATTGGACAGTTGGAATGCCAGGAATTCTAGCAGCAACAGTAGAAGATGCACTGATAAGTGATAACGTTAGCTGACTCATCGCTTTGATCACTTAATTGTTCTTCTACTTGTCATATCCTTCACTGGTACATTAAAAATTCAATGTGTCAGTTTTGCAGCTATAAGTAATCCCTTTTCATTGAATAAACCAAAATTAACACAGGTGAGAAGTCATCCATTTACTCTATTCCCATTATTAATTTCACTTTAAGCATTCACAACTTATGTCATATATGCCCTTTTGACAACAATAATCACTCACTGAAACTTTTTACTTTTCCAGCCTGATCTGAGTTTTCCTTTGATAACGTCTTCACAATCACTCGTCAACATTAAATTTGCTAAATATGGAGAGGTTTGTGTTGAATCATAATCCTAAAAATTGTAGATGATTTCTTTCTTGAGTTAACATACTAACTCTTGTTTTTGAAACATGTAGTGGTTCAATGATTCAACAGAAGATATCAGAAACTGTTGTGATCACACCCTTAAGATGCTATGTAGGAATTATGGATAGAAGGTAATATTCTTTTCAAACTGTGAAATTATGCCGCAATATTTACTCTGATGATATGAAACAAATCTAAATGAAACATACAATCTTCAAGACTGGAGGTGACAGTACCTGAGATAGAAGAGATGTGTCTGGCTCACTATGTAACAATTGCATCAGAATGCACGACTTCATTAGGCCCTCATCTTGGCCCTTTTGTTATAGTTTTTTGAATTGCTAGAATTTTCAACACACATGGACCACGGATGAACATTGATGATGGTCGGGTGGTTAGTAACTTTATCGCTCAAGCACTTAGGTATCACCTTTTCATATGCTCTGAAGTTTCAGTTTTCACTTTCAATGAGATGTATGGGGTTCTCACACCTTGAAGTCAAAAATTTTATGTGTAAAGATCCACAATGTTTTTCTGATTGCGAATGGATCTATTATGCACAATTCCTGGCGTATTTGACAATACACATTTTTCTTACTGTGGTACTTTGATGTAGGGGTGAATCCTTGACAGTCCAATTACCAGGGACGCAAACTCGAAGTTTCTGTTATGCTTCTGACATGGTAAAGATAATTCCTAACCTGGTATGTCTACAGTCTTTGTTGAGTAGAATAGTTAATGTGTAAGATTATTTGTGCCTTTTTGAAGTGAAGGAAGAGGGAATCTTAAGTCCCGTCAGGATCTAAAGTAATCAGTCCTTTATAATTCAAAGATCCCTCCTACACAGTAAAATAAGATCAACTCCTAACACAAACTCATCTAATATTTGTGTTTGGTGAGAGTTAACCTTGACTCTAGGCTGACTCCAGTTTCCAAACGCACCAAAATGATACTCTTTTATTGTATTTATGTAATTCCAACTGTTACTACATTGTGTTGATCCATGTTTTCATTTCAAATATAAGGTTGATGGCCTTATCCGATTGATGGAAGGACAAAACACAGGTCCAATCAATATTGGAAACCCAGGTAATTACTGAGTTTAATTTAAAATTTTGAATATACTTAGGCCGATCGTATTTATCATTTTGAAAATCACATTACTCCCCATTTCTCTTATTTAAGTCTTGGTATTTGAAAGTTAAAACTAACATTATGGAACTTGCAGAAACTGTGAAAAAGGTTATCAGTTTTGTAGCTTTTTTCTGCATACGATCTCTCATCGATATGATGTATAAATGTCTAGCAAGTATCACTAATTTTTCAAAAACTAAAAAATAATATGGGCTTAAAATTGCAGTTGATCAACCCTGAGGTTAATTTGAAAGTCGTGGAGAACACACCTGATGATCCTCGCCAGAGGGAAGCCGGACATTACATAAGCCAAGGAATTGCTCGGATGGGAGCCTAAGGTCACCTTGTGTGAAGGGCTCCCTCTCATGGAGGATTTTAGTCAGAGGCTTGGTGCTGCGAAAAAGGCTTGATGATAAAGCTCAAGTAGCAAACATTTTGAAGGCTACAGGAAGCTATAAGTTTTGCTTAGGAGATCCACAATAGTTTTCGTCTTTTTACGAGCTTACTGCCTTGAATAGGTTTTCATTTGTTAGATTTGCATTTCAGTTAAGAATTGTAGGATGTGGAGAAGTTGTGAACCTTGTAAGTGGTCTAAAAAAGTTTTATAGTTGATTATTACTTCATTGAATTTATTGACAAAGCTTGTATCGAATACGTATTATTTTTAATTGATTAAGTTAATTTCTTATTTATGATAGTAATTATTTGTTTCATTTGAATGATATCATGTGATGAAATAAATGATTAGAAATAGATGAATATCATTGCTACAGTTGGATGCGAGAATAAGCAGTAATATTTTGATGAAAATATCTTTTTAATACCCTATAGCAACGGTTTTCTGTTGTTAATATAACTTAGGGGTGGTTAGGATTTTGCTGATGTGGATATTTTATTTTTTTAAAAATAAATATTAAATCTTATAGTAGCGGTTGTCTTTTGTTGTTAATAGACTATAGCAACGGTTAGGATTTGCTGACGTGGATTTTTTATTATTTTATAAAAAATAATCTAATAGCAACTGTTGTTCTATTTGCAACGGGTTTAGAGCGTTGCAATAAGCTAATTGCAACGGCCTTAATAGTAACGGATTATTTGCAACGGTTTTAACCGTTGTTAATGTATTAGAAACGGTCAATACCGTTATTAATAGGCCTATAAGCAACGGTTGAAACCATTGCTATAAGGGGCTTTTGTAGTAGTGGTACTTGGTCTTGATTTGGGATTCAACTCATTGTGCCGTTCAAACTTTACATATGCACCTGTACATATATAGTAACTTGGAGTTGCAGGACACGAAAGTATAATATAAATGCAAAGATATAACAAAGTCCACATATATTATGTACCCCTTTTTCTTTTTTTCTTTTTTGTTCTAAGCCGCGAGGTGTCCCCACCCAACATAATATAAATGCAAAGAAATAGTAAAGTCCACATAATACTTTTTTTTTGCTGTCTCAGCCGCGAGGTGTCGTCATAAATGGGACTAATCCCCGCTTTCGCTGGGTGACAGACGATGACTTGGGCATCCGCAATGGATCGTCCCTTCTTAGAGGTTCAGGGTGCCCATCAACTAGGGGTGCATTCGGTTCAGATACGGCTCGGATATGATGTTTATCATATTCATACCCGCTTACCCATCTCAGATACAGATACAGATATACCTCGAAAAGGAAAATTCATAACCATATCCGCTAAAATTAGATACGGTTACGGATATACATGCGGATATGCATACGGATACAAAACGGGTATGAGAAAACTAGATAGTATTGAGAAAAATATAGTTCATGTGATACAAAAGAGTTCGTTAATATGTTCATTGTAATTGAAAATTTAAGATTGGACATCTTGATCATCAAAATTAACCATAAATCCATAATCTAAGAATCGAAGCTATCGTTCGAGTATGACTAATCTGTATTCAGATATATAGGATACGGATACATGTATTTCACTACAAAACCATATCCGTAACCATATCCTATCGGTTATAGATTTGATCGAGTAACCATATTTATATCCTCACTGATACGGTTACAGATATTTCCTCGGATACGGATACGGTTTAGCAACCCTACTATCAACTGAGCCACTCACTCGGGTTACAGGACACTATAAAATCATAGAAAACAATATGTAGAAAATTGATACAGTGGTTGTGAGTGGTACCGTGCTAAGCAATGGGGGAAAAATAGCATAGAAAACAATATATAGAAAATCATAAAAGAGGAAGTTATGCGTATCTTATAATTAGTGTTTTTTTAAGGATGGGAAACCAAATTCATATTATAGCTTAGGGTGATGCTACAGGGACCCGAAAACATGGGATCTTACATGGGACATGTGAGGTGTCGGGTCCCTGTTCCATGATGCATTGTTCATGAACAGTGTATCATTGGATAGGGAACCGACACCTCACACGTCTCATATAGGGTCTCATGTTTTTAGGTCACTAAGACATTTTTCTATAGCTTACGAAGGAAACATGCATACCTGCTTGGATAAGACGGTATACCGAACTCGGCACCTCCTCCACCCAAACTCTACAGCCATCTCATTATTAGTGCTAAATCACTATAAATAGTGTGTAAAAAGCTGATTAATGGAGCATTACAAATAGTAAACAAATCATATATTTATTTGATATATGTAACACTTTCTTTATTTTTCCACCGAAAAACTTGGGAAGGAAATTACGGTTTTACTTACCACCGCCACCGGCAAGCAGATGGGTCCTACCTACTAGAAGATCTGACTGTATACATGATGACGTGGGACCGCATGATGCGAGCCCGAATGTCGAGACCTCACGTGCCACTTGCCTCGCCCTGCTCTCCTCGGATTCCTCTCCCGCCTCTGCACGGGGTACGTGCGTCCAACTCCCAGACGCACACAGCAAACAGCGTTTACAGCAAACCATAACGCTGCTCGTGCCAGAGTTTGCTCATGCTGAGGAGTCCTGGAGCTATTGTCGGAAATACCCTCAGCTGAACGCCGAGACTTGGCTATTTTGCTTTCCCAAGTTGAGGTCAGTACAGTCTTTACCGACTCTGCAGGTCAATCCTTAAGGTCTGTTGTTAATAATTTAAAAATTGTTTCGTCTCACAAAAGAAATATAACATCATGTGAAAAGACTCATCACGAAACTTGAAAACTACATGCTAGTTTGCATCATATTGTTAAGCAAAAGTTCTAATATTACCCGCATACTTTTATGTTGGTCGATCCTCGATTGGCCCATGAACTTGCTCTCATCTCCGGCGAGCATCAGCTCCGTCGTCGCAGCCGCCCTGAAATCAAAACGAGTCATCAAAATCCACGGAACCCACCGTCGAAAGCCTAAGAAAAGAACTCGGTCAGCCGTCGTTCACCTACCTCTGGTTCATGGGCGACAACGGGGACATCCGCAAGCTGCCCAAGGGGGTACGAAAATCTAGCGGCAGCGGCGGCGTCGAGCTTGTCCTCATTGAGGTCGTGGAGGAACCTGCACCTGTTGCCGTTCTTGCAGAACCCCCTGGCGAGGTAGAGACATGGGTGACGAATGTAGCGGCGGTGTTGGAGGTTTCGAGTGAGTTTAGAGAGAGGGTGGAAGAGGATATGGGTTTGTAGGAAGAATAGTAGATCTAGAGAAGATCTGAAGAAGAAGAAGAGGGTAGTCTGGGAATTTTTTGTCTTGGAAATTGTAAATGGGGCTGATTCACATGGATTTTTCATTTTTGGGGAAAAAGCACATTAGAAAAAATTCAAGTGGCTGGGACACATCAACAATTTAGTTTTGGGGCCTTAAAGCAATTTTTTCAAAATGTAAATACAAAAGAAGAATGTTATCAATAAAATCAGACCGCGTATTCTCTTTGATCCAATTAGATTCAGTTTCTTTCTTGCATTAATTACTTATTGGATAAATTGAAAAAAAAATACCCTAAAAATTTGCCTGATTTGTAAAGAGCTTTGCTACAGGGACCCAAAATATAGGACCAATAGGGGGGACAAGTGAGGTGTACACCTCCTATTGGATAATAAATTGGACATCATTAATGATGGCCAACTCATTATCCAATAGGAGTGAGACACCTCACTTGTCTCCCATATTCGTCCCATATTTTGGGTCATTGGGGAATTTTTCATTTGTAAAAGAGTACCTCTATTCTAAAACCAGGTAAAGAAATGCCCCAAAGTATTTAAATATTGCAGATCAGCATCAAAGTTTAAAAAAATCCATATGGCATTAACTTTTCTCTATGTATCTAAGAATATCACATAACATAGGGTATTAAAGTGTAATTTTTAGATCTTTATGATATTAAAGTAAGGTTATTTGTAAACCGAGAATATCTACATGCAACATTGGTTGAACAATAGGGCACTACCATGCAACGTTTAGTAAACAAGAGGACACCAAAGTATGACATTTTGAAACTCTGAGGCATCTATCCATAGTATTTAAATGCTTCGGGGCATTCATTCGCTCGTTTTTAAAGTGGAGGTTAACTTTCGTTAAAAATGAAAACAATTTTTCTATAGAGTGCCCATGGACACTCTATAAGAGAGGAGAGAGTAAGAGATGAATGAACAGCCCATGGGCCCTCCACTGATTTGCATTAATTTCTGTGCATAATTCATTTCTCTTTATCTCTCTCTTCTCCCTTATAAAATGCTTATGGGCACTCTATAGAAAAACCGAAAGGAAAAAATATATTTACACTTTACAAATTTCAAACAGTAAAATCAGAAATAAAAGAAAAGAAAATCATTTGAAAACGCGCCCCGACGAAGTGCATTTAATTACAGTATCTCTCTCAAAATTAAGTAAGTTCCAAGCGTATGATTTTTCTCCCTCTCTTTATCATTTCCCCTCCTCGGGAGTTGAGTCCCACGCAATCCTTTTTATCTCTCTCTCTCTCTCTCTCTCTCTCTCAAAACCCGAACCCAAATGT